>VXBB01018750.1:151360-188480 GCA_013399915.1 Illadopsis cleaveri
CCAGGCACGGGCGGCCCCACAGAGCCCCGGGCGGGCCCCGCATCCCACCGCATCCCGGGCACTGCCGGCCGGGGGGCGGCGGGAGCCGGGCGGGGTTGCTGGGGGGAAGGGCTGTGATGAAATCGCTATATTAAGCACCATGACCTCATCGCTTCCCGCGCACCGGGAGCCGAGTCCCGCCGGGCGGGGAAGGAGGGATGCAGGAGAGGAGAGCTGCAGCTCCCAGGGATGCTCCTTCCCCACTGCCCGAAGAGGGCTGCGCTCCCCGCGGAGGTGATGGGGGCTGGGGGCACCCCACCACCCCACCACCCCACTCTGATCCCCAAGCTGTGGGCTGAGGAAGCCGGGAGCAGTGGGTGATCTTCTTCACAGCCTCGTACCCCGAGCCAGATTTACTGGCTGAGCTCTGGAGGAGGTGAAGGCAACCGAGAGCAATTCCCTGGACTGCCCTGGGCACTGGTGCCTAGGCTGGGCATGGGCAGCAATACCAGCACGAGAGTAATGTTTTGTATTCCAAACACACAGGAGTTACAGGTCCTCCATCCTTCCAATGCAGCTGGGGCAGCATCCCAGGCAGGTCCAGGGTTCCCCACAGAGCAGCACCACAGCAGTTACTGCCAAAATCCTGCTCAGCCTTAGGAGATTCTCCCAGCCCAGGGGCAACCTCTACTGGCTTAGCCAGAGCTCTGGGCACTTGGTGGGTCTATCCAGGTCTGTCCATCTCCCACAGGAGGGCCCAGCATTGGTCAGAGAAATGCCATTGTGGTTTTCAAAACATTTGAAAGTCCTTAAAAATCACCAGCAGCCCTGGGAGGTTTGATACTCCCAAGCCCACATCTCCTCTGCGACTGAAATATTTAATTGGGCACCTCAGGGGGCTGCCCCATGTGCTCAGCAATACTGAGATGGGCAAAGTCAGGGTTCCCCAGAGCTGGAGGGGGTAAGACAAGTCTCACACTTACTAGCTCTTAGCTGAAGAGGCTGATGTTCAACCATGCCAGAGGGATGTTCTGCAACAGGATGGGAATGACATTCCTGCCAGAGTGAAGCATCCCAGCAGAGGCCAAGCTTGGCAGTCTGCTCGTACTGCAGCCTCCTGCAGACCACAGACCCAGTGGTGCTTCCCCAGGACCCTGCTGGAGCCCATACTGGGCTGGGGAGGGCAGGAGAGCATTTCTGCTTTTTCTCCCATGCAAGCTCTCATTGCATTTGGTGGAATTAAACAGCCCTGCTGGATAATTGGAGTTTGCTTGCCCTATGGATGAGAAGACAGAGGCGAGAGTCACATTTCCCTTCCTCCTGTGCTCCTGCTGGTTCACCCCTCCAGCATCCCATCTCTGCCAGCAGCCTGCCTGCAAAAGTCAGGCTTCATCTTGGGGAATGGGGAGAAATCAGAACCAGGGCTGGTGGCCACTGGAACCAAACCACATCTCGGCTGGGGAGAAAACCGGGTTCCCACCGGGGGTTTCAGCTTCCCTGTGAATACCCAAATCGTGCTGGTGTTTGGCAGTGGTGGCAGGAAAACTGCTAGAGAGTGCAAGGGAAAAGGAGCAAGGGCTGGAAAAGTTCAGATGTGGGTTTTCTAACTCCCACATCTCAATGTGTCGGAGAACTTGGGATGTTTTCTGCACTGAAAGAGTATCTGAACTTGGATAGAAAGAGGAGGACCTTGGGAGACAAGGAGCTGTGCAAGTCACAGCAGCCCTGGGTGTCCCTAGGAGCTCATGGGCACTGTGTTCCCAGGGCTGGCAGCACAGGCACTCATCTGAGTTGTGCTGATTGAACCTTATCCCCATCCCTGGCCCTTTTAGAACGCCTACCATGGGGAATCTTACCTGTGTGCAGTTCCTGAGCTGAACATCAGCCAGGTTTGGGATGAAGGTTTCCCATCCTCATGGCAGCATTGGACAGAGTGGCTCCACATGGCTCCACAGCCTGAGCTGAGCCTTTCCCCCTCCTGGCACTGGCGACATTCTGCAGGTCACTGGCATCCGACTGCTGTCTAGAGCCTGTGCACCAAAATTGGTATTTCTGTGATAGATGGTGCAAGAACAATTAAGAGAGATGAGGGGGGCATGCAGCATCACTGAAGATGAGAATCAGAGTCACATGGTGGCACCAAAAAGGGATTTAAAGAAAAGCTGCATCTTCACAGGGGGCTGGGGGGAGCTCACCAAAGGGTGGGAGGTGATCAGCCAGCCAGGAGCCCTGCTGCAGTGCCAGGGAAAGATTATGGGCTGGAAAAAAGGAATAAGGCCTGCTGCCCCCAACACTCCCTGCAGTGCCTGGATGGGGGCTGCTTCACACCCTGGGCTATTTCTGTGGTGTGGGGCCACACACTGACCCAAGAGTTTCCAGCTCCCAGCACTCCTGCTGCCCCTGTGTGCAGCTCAGGGGCTGTTTGGAGCACAAGGGATGAGCAAATGACCCGCTGAGTCCACAGTGCCTGGGGACATGAGGTGTATGAGCCCCTTCAGTGCCCGGACCTGACGTCTTCTCCCTCCCAAGCTTGCTTAGGGTTCTGTCCACACTCCTCTCCTCCTGGGATGTGGCAGGCAGCCTTCTCACGGCTGAAAACTTGGGACATTCTCTGGGTGATAGCAGCAGAGCTGTGAGTGGGCTGGTGGGTGCTGGAGCCCTTTAGAGCTGAGAGACCCGACCTGGGGGAGGTTTGGCTTGGGACTGGCTGCAAAGTCCTGCGGTTAATGTCCGGGCAGTGCTTTGCCACCGCTGAGCAGGGAAGGTTTGCATCCTTATCCCTCCTCCCTGGTGGGGGACAGCGCACAGAGATCTTGCAGGGTCCACACCCCAGAGGTCCGTGGGTGCTCCCTATGGCTCAGACGGGACTGAACCCTTCCGGGATGGCAGAAATCTGCCGCGCACTTTGGCTAACCCCTGCTCTGATCGGGGCTCTGGAGTCCAGCTGCAGACGTAAACACGGAGACCCTTCCCCAGATACAAGCGCAGCAATGGGAAGAGGAGGCTCCGCTGTTGTCAGGGCCGGGCAGGAGCCGGCTGCGGCTCGGGTGCCAGGGAGAACGCGCCGGCAGAGCGAGGCGGATTGGAGCCGGTGTCTCCGGGCGTGCCGGGGCTGCGCTGCCATCCTGCGCGCTTTGATCTGCGGCCCGGGCGCGGAGCAGTCTGCCTGGAGACACGCTCACGTGCCCGGGAATTAGGTCAGGTCTCGGTGGGGATTAGCGACCGATGGTGGGTCCCGGGGCTTCACTGGGGCTCCCAGGAGCTGCTGCTCGGCAGAAAGGGTCGAGGAGTGAGGAGCGGCTTGGGGGGCCTCACACCGCTNTGGGGGGCCTCACACCGCTCCCCCCCATCACCACGGTGTGGATGCACAGGGAGGGAGCGCATCCCCATCCTCATCCCTGGGATGCCACAGGGGATCGGAGGCCCCCGAGGGCTCTGGTTTCCCCCGGGCAAGCTCACTCCACCAGGATGACTTTCCTCCCGAGCGTGAGGCGTCCCGGTGCCTGCGGCACTGCTTTTTATTTATACCTGCAGTGGAAATAAACCCCGTGTCGTCAGAGCCTGGCGAGAGGCATGAGCTCATCTCTTATATTTGGAGGTGATGAAAGAAGGGTAAATAAATGGCAGCAGCAGAGACCCATCCCTGCCAGACCCATCAGGGAGAAGTGGGGGTGAGTTTTTGCCATCCCCTCCCATAGCTGCTGGGAAAACTGAGGAAGGGGATTGCCTTAGGGAAGGTGAGGTGGGGGAAGGCAGTCTCAGTGGGCACCCTCAAAGGGGATCCTAGCACCCCTACCCTGGCTGAGTGCAGGCCAAGGGTACAGTGGGGTGAAACTCACCTGGGAGAGTGTTTGGGACTGGCAGGAGCTCCTGTGCATGGGCAGGGGGTGTCCTGGCAGCTGGAAGCCCCCAGCACAGGGTACCAGCAGGCTGGCTGGGAGATGTTACCATGATGCTGAATCAAAGCTGGGAAATATTGCCTGATTTGGTGCACAGTTTCCCAGTAAAACCTCACTGTGTGATGCCCTGGAGCTTGAATGCCTGGTCAGCATCCACACGCACAGCCCCCACAACTGAACAGCAAGGAGATCTCCCTAGCACCCACTGACAACTAAAACTAAAAGGTCTGGAAGGGGTAGGGAAAGTCCCAAGTCGTTATTTCAGTCAGCCCCAGGGTGGTTTGGGTGCCCCTCTGTCACAGGGACTACACACCTGAGAGCATCTCACTGCAGCAGCACTCGGTGGCCAAGGTCCAGCTGAGCCTGCTGGACTCCCTGCGGGGAGGGGGGCCCTGGGTGCTGGGCAGGGTTCGTGCCCTGTTACCCACGAGCTGCTCAGCGGTGTGGGAGCAGCCGTCACCTGTGGCCACATGCAGGGGACAGCTGGTTACCAGGATCCGCTCGAGCCTGTCCTTCAAAACAACCCCCACAACCCCTCCTGGCTAAACATCCTCCGCCGTTACCGAAACTCGGGGCTTACTCACGCCTCCCCGGCCGGCTGCAGCTGCGGGAGAGGTCCTGGAGTTTCCTGCCCAGCCTGACTCAGCCCAAAGCTCCAGCACCTTTGTGCCTCCGCTGGGATGTGGGCTCTGGAATCCCAGTGGGAGGAGGCTGGGAGCCTTTCCCTCTGGGCCAGTGGTCATCTCACACACCCTGTCCCCAGTCCCAAATTTATTCCTGCTTTTCACCCCTCCATGGTCAAGGCATGCTCACCGCTGGTCCCCAGATTCTTGCTCTGCCAGCAGGTCAGCAAGCAGGTTGTGTGTTGGAGGGGGTTGGTATGGGGTCGAGGTTGGGGTTTTGGGGTGTTTTCCTTCTAATTATGGTAGGCAGATGGAATCCCTCCGTCATTCCTCCATCATTCCCCTGAGGAAAGGATGGGAACATCTGGAGAGCAGCAGGAGAGCATTGACTCATCCTGCAGCTTCATTAACTTCTTATAGCTGGTTATCATCTCCCTCAGATAAGAAGAGAGCAGCATCCGTGGGGTCAGGCCGGTGGTAATTGTCTGGGAAGGCTCCAGGGTTAACCCTTCCCCAGCTGCCGGCTGAGCCTTCCCGAGCTGCCGGGGCACAGCCGGTGCTGGGGAACAGCTCGGAGCAGCCCCCAGTTGTGCTCTCAGCCTGATGGGGAGCCCAGCTCACCCTGGGGCAGGAGGAGAGCTCCTCCCGCATCAAGGTTTTGGTTTTACTTTTTCAGGAGGATGGCGACAACAGGCTAATGGCTACTTCTAGCCGATGTGCCACGGAGAACGATGCCAATCAGTCCCTGTCAGTGCAGTGTGAATCCCCCTGGTCTCCCCATCACGCCTCTCTCTGGGTGTAAAGATGTTTTTGAATCTCGCTTTGAAACCGGCTGAGCCTTCCCTTTGAACACCCCCCCAGGCTCATGCCTAACGAGGCAAACAAGCTAATTAGGCCACGGTGGAGCCCCGGGCTGATCGCCTGGGGCCAGCACCCGGCAGCGGCCCCTTCCCTGTGCAGGAACAGCTTGTGGCTGCTCTTCTCAATCCGTGCCAGCATCCTTAAGGCGAGTGACAGGTCTCTGCAGAAACCCCGGTGGCGGGTGGGAAGGGCTTTGGGGTTTGTTCGGTGCATTCCACTGATGGGAAAAGCTCTCTGCAATGCAATGAGACCCTGGGACCCCCCAGCAGCATCCCTGGTGTTTAGCCATGCACTGTGAGTATTCAGCCAAAACCAGGTGTTGGAGCATCTTGTGGGATCCCTGACCCCACTCTCTGCCACCTGCCCAGCTCGAGACAACCTGCCAGCTCACATCTCCATGACAAGTGCTAGCAAAAATGGGGAACTGACTGTCATGCCCCCACAAAGCCTGGCAGAAATATCCCTTCTGGCCAGCCAAAAAGGTCCAGAAGTGTGGCTGGGAGATGGAAGCATGAACACGGACAAAAATGGGGCCAGGGTGCAGCTGGCACAGCCCTGCCCACCTCGAGGATGCCAAGGGCAGAGTGGTCCGTGGGACAATGCTGTGACCTTGTAGGGACAAAAGTTGTGGTGTGCCAGAAAGGCAGCACCCCATTTGCCCTGGGTCACGTTTGGCCATGCTGGATGGCTGCCTACCCCAGCGTGGTGGCATCTGTCCCAGCTGTCCCCACGCTGCCCCAGGACACAGTTCTCAGCCGGGTGCTTGCTCCTGACAATGAGGTAGCGTCTCCAATGGCTAGGTTAAAGGCTTCACTTCAGGCATTGGCCAATCTGTTTTCTCCCCGTCTGGGAAGGCTCTGGCCATAAGGGACCCACTGCAGCCTGGTGTTCCCACGCAGACAGGCAGGCTCCCAGGCTGCCTGGTCCACAGCAGGGACACTCCAACGAGAGGAGATCAAGGTCAAGGTGTTTAAAAACAGCTTTTCCCAGCTGTTCCTCATCCCAGCCCTGCTGAATGTGTGCCTCTAAAGCCTTGTCGCAGCAAAGAGCATTTCTCGCCCCTTTTGGGTTTACTGCCCCAGAAGGAAGCACAGCTGGAGTGGTTGGAGACTCACAACATTTTCTGCTGGAAAATGCTGGGCTGGGAGATGGAGCATCTCCCAAAATGGCACCAATTTCAGGGAAGCTGCATCTGGAGTTAAAGACCCAGCAAGGGGAGTGGAAGGAGGCTGAGAGCAGGACAAGCTCACAGTCTTCTCTGTCATTCCAGGCCATTTGGGACCTGACACAGCATCTTTAAGAAAATGACAAATTTGATTTTCTTTTTTTTTTAAATTAACCATTTCAAACCATCTCAAATATGTTCATCTTTTTTATTATTCCCAGCCTCCCATACCCCTCACCCTCCAAATTCTCCAACAAGGAGAATTTCAAAACATTGCATTTGGGTCCAGTTTGAATCAAAGCCAGATTTTGAAACCTTCAGATCTTTGCAAAAGGCACCATCGCCCTCCAGACAGCCACCACCCTGCCCAGCCAGGATGGGAGACCTCCAAGACAAACACATGAGGCAATACCAAAGGATGCTGAAAGGCTTCTTTCCCCTGGACCATGGTGAAGCAACGCCCCTGTGCTGGCCTGGCCATGGTGCTAAGAGAGACACATGCCACCCTCTGTCTCCTGACAGACCATGGGACATTTCTGCCCCTGAGCCCTGGCTGTGTGGCCTCAGACCCCCTGTGTGCCTTCCCCCATGCCTGGGGCATCCTTCACCACCTCCCCAGGGCAGCCACCTTTCAGGGCTAGGAGAAGTGATGCCAACTGGGGCACATTCACAGCATTTCGGGATCATTAGGGGTCACGTGGGCCTTTAGCAACTTGAATTGCCTGGGAACCATAACCCCATTCCATGAATGCATTTTCCAAGCAGCTCCTGCTGGGCTGGGGTTGGCACATGGCACCTGGCCCTGAAAACTAGAAAGTTCCTGGGGCAGTTGCTCAGTTCTTCCCATGGGCCCTATCCCAGTGGAAAGGTGAGACTCCCTGTCCCATGCACTGGATGTACAGTTTACCCAAAGCACAGATGCTGCCTCGTGCTCTCCTTGGGCACGTGGAACTCAGGGTCAGTGGAAATTGGGACAGGAATATTTGCAGGAGTGGTGGCAGTGAAATCGTGCACTGCTCCACTGGGGAGATGGGGGCACGGGCAAAGAAATCAGCCCCCATGTCTGGAGGAAGGTGCTCAGGGATGGAGGAGCTCCGAGCTCTCTGCCAGAGGGGAAGAAACACAGGCTCAGGGTTCCCTCTGTCTCTCTCCCTTCAGATGCTTCAGCTGTGGACATGGACCTGTACGAGGCCCAGACACTGGCGGATGCCCTGAAGTGGTACCTGCAGGAGCTCCCCACACCCCTCATCCCTCCAGCTCTCTACAGTGACTTGGTCCACATGGCTCAAGGTAAGCACACATGGGCTACCCCCCCACCTGGGAACCTCTGTGGGGCTGGAGAAACTTTGAGAAGCTCCTAGAAATGTTTCCCAGCATCTCCAGGGTGGCTCTGACCCCAATGCTGCACTAAGGGCAGATTCCAAGAAGGTCCATTGGGAACATCACCTGTGCATTTGGGAGATGCTCTGGGAAAGAAGGGAGATCCAGGGGCCTGCTTTTCCCCCACTACAGCCTGGTCTTCTCCCTCTGCAGTGCCCAGAGGAGGAGGTGCTGCCTGCCAGGATGGGCAGCTGCCAAGGCTGGGTGATGCTGGCCCCAGAAGAAAGCGTTATTATAATATTTTGCCTCTGCAGCCTGGGATTCTTTTTCCTGTAATCTCATTAACTCCTGGCTTTATATGGGCACAAAAAATTCTCAGCTTTTTCAGCTTAGTCCCATTAGGAAGTGCCTTTAGATCCCTGCAAGCTTTTGAGGCTCTGTGCAAATGTATGAGACCATCAAGGTTTTGGTTTTACTTGATAGCAGCTCTCATCTCGAGAGCAGGGCTCATACCCAGGTCAGCAGAGCCCACAGTCCACCCCAACAGTGAGCCTGGACCAAAACCCATTTCAAGTGAGTCCTCATAGAGCTGCTCAACCCCTCCCAGCCTGAGGGCCTGTGGGCATCACCAGGCACACAGGAAACCCTTGCCCACTGTATTCGACAGGACCTGAACCTCTTGCTGCTTGTGAAACCAGGATTTCTTCCCCTCCCATAGCAGCTCTCATCTCGCTGCCAGCTGCTGCAGTACCCTCCATCCCTGAGCATCACCTCCCCATGCTAAGCCAGATTAGTGCTTGGGCAGATCATATTCCTGGCTCCCTTAAGAGGCACTAAAAGATCATCCATGGCCAGACCGAGGCCTTTTCCTACCATGTCCTGATGGGAAAAGGCCACGGGCTCTTTGTGGCCTCCAGCAAGGAGAAGGTGAGGGATAACTCACACCCCATCCTCCCTGCCCTGGGCTGAGACACAGAGCCAGAAGAAATACCCCTGGGGCTGGTGGCACAGAGAAGCTGCCTTCCCCTCACCCGTCAGAGGAGAAATCAAAGGCTGCCTCCTTTCCAAGGATAAAAATGCAATTAGGAAGCAATTAGCTGGGTTGCCTCGTTAAGCAACTTCAAAGGGAAGCGCCTTTCCCTGCAGCCTGTGCTGCAGTGGGCTCTGCTCCTGGCACAACAGGGGCAGGAGGAGGAGGGGGCAGAATGGTGGATAAACCAATGGGAAGAGGATTTCTCTGGGGCTTAAAAGAAAAAATTAAAATATAAGTCTTTGAGGAGACGGTGCTGGGTTTTGGCAGCCTGCCCTGCAAGGCTCCTCTGCCCTGCTTGAGGCTGAGAGCTGGGAAAGCAGCAAGAGGACCACCTTCAAAAGGAAAGGAAAAACACCCCCAAATTCCCCCTTTGGCTGTGAGCCTTCTCCTGCAGGATCCTCTAGGTGCAGAAAGGTGCAAAAAGAGCAGGAATTGAGGCAGGGGAGGCCTGGAGCAAAGCTAAACATCCCTGAGGAGAAGCTTGTGGCATACAAGGGCTCACAAACACCCCATCGCCAACATGGCAGGGTTGCAGACCTGCTTTGGGGGGGATCCCAGACCCCTGCCCCTCCGGCCCTGGTGCACCCTGGCTCCAAGGATGGATGTGGGGAGCTGGCTGGGCATTGGCCAAGCCTCAGTCCTGGTGCAAAGAGCGCGAGGAGCTGAGTCAGCCCCCGGCCGAGCCGGGCTTTGAAGCCGGCTGAGAGCAACACAACCCTGGGGACTTCCCTGTCCCCAGCAGATAAAAGGGCTGGGACAAGGCAGGAATGGAGGATGGCTGGAGAGTGGCTGTTTCCTGTGCCTGGGGCAGCATTGCAGTCCCAGGAGCTGAGCTCACAGCTCACAAGACCAGAGAGCCCCAGCCAAAGCTGCCAGAGGGCACCGGGGACATGGTGGGAATTTGTGGGCTGTGGGCTGCTCAGGGCACCCGTGACAGCGGTTTTG
This sequence comes from Illadopsis cleaveri, assembly GCA_013399915.1. Taxonomy (NCBI): domain Eukaryota; kingdom Metazoa; phylum Chordata; class Aves; order Passeriformes; family Timaliidae; genus Illadopsis; species Illadopsis cleaveri. The sequence continues at coordinate 161,186 of VXBB01018750.1, forward strand.
GCAGCACCTCTGTGATGTGCAATGCCATTAAGTGCCCGATTTTATTCATAAGGGCAATTCGAGTATCACTGGAAGCAGCTGCACCCCAGTCAGCCCTCCCTGTGCTTGTCTCATGGGGTGTGAGGCCATGATGCAGGGGGCTGCAGCAGCCTCACTGCAGCCCCACCTGCAGCCCAAGTGCACATTATTTTTTCTTTCTAAAAACGCTTTTCCCTCCCAGCTCACTGTTTCTGCAGGGGGTGGGGCTGAGCCTTTAAATTCAGCAGATCTTCGAGCTGGTGTCCGTTTTCCCACCTCTGCTTTGCTCTGCCTTTACTATGGCTTTGCTGTGCACCAGTGCACGGCTCTCACTGTTCTCCATTCAAGTTGCAATGAGGGATTTTGAGGTGCAGCCCTCACCAGGTGAGCAGCTCAGCCCTCTGAGCTCCCTCCCTGGATGTGCTGACTGGGGGAATGTGCTAAAGGCACCTGACAACCTGATTTGGGGTGTTGTGAGCAGACAAATGGGGCAGGCAAACCCAGAAAGAAGTGGCCAAGACCCTGAAGAAATCATCTCTGCAGACCCTGGGATATCCACGAGTCCCATGGCCTGTCTGGGAAGGGATGGGCTGCAAAGAAATAGTGGTGGGAGAGGTTGAGATCAGGGTTTCTTGGGTCTCTGGAGGGAGTAGAGAACTGCCACAGCTCATGCCCTGTGTGCTGGTAGGTGCTGGGCTCCCATGAGAGGCATGGGGATGCCCCTGACCTCCGAAACTGACCATTTCTCTCTTGTGTCTCCTCTGCTACAGAGACCCCAGGCCTAGAAGAGTGTGGCCAGCGAGCCAGAGCCCTGCTGGCCCCCCCAGCCCTGCCACAGCCACAGGCCCTGCTCCTGCGCCAGCTGGCCCGCCACTTCTGTCACCTGTGCCAGGGCAGCCACCGCAGCCGCCTCTCACCCCGGCTCCTGGGGGAGCTCTTTGGGGAGCTGCTCCTGCGCCCTGCGGCTGCCAGGTGAGGTCCCCTACCATGCATGGGACAGGGAGGGTGAGAGGAGGGTGCCCACGGACAGGCTGTCCCAACCAAGCTGGTTTTGCTGTAGGACAGCCCAGCAGTGCCCCAGGCAAAGGGTTCTTGGAAGGAGGAGGCCAGATGTGGAAGCTGCCATTCCAGCTGTGATGCTCAGACATGACACCTGCTCCCAAAGGGACCAGGCACAATGCACTCATGAGACTGGGATTCACAGCATTGCCTCAGTCCCACAGCAGATCCACTGGGGTAGCTGGCTGCTCTTCCAAGGGGTTGAGGGTCTCCAGGGAGGTTGAACTGCAGGTGTCCTCACACACCTCTCCTTCTCTCAGCACCGAGGCAGGCCCTGAGCTCCGCGCAAGGATCTTGGAGTCCTTCATCATGGCCAGTGACGTGGCAGAGCTGCCAACAGCTCCTGGTAAGAGATGTCTGACTGGTGGCAGAGGGAGGACAGTGGGTGTGACATTCAGAGCAGTCACCGGGCAGTTTCAGTGGCTGGTGCAGTGATGAGAAGGTGCTTGTGTCCCTGTGGCAGTGCTGGCTTCCTGTCCCATTTCCCTCTCTCCTTTCTCCTCAGAGACACTGATTTGGGGGCATTTCTTTGCAGCCCCTCAGAAGGTTTGCAGCTGTTTCCTGGCTTCCTGTCTCTGTCATTGCTCTCTGGTCCCTGGGTTCATGATGCAAACAGGTTCTGCTCCCCCATCTTGGGGGCTTGGGATGAGTTGGGGGTGCTTGATGGAGGGCTCGTTGTTTCAGAGAGCAGTGATCTGGATATAATCTGGGAGGAAAAATGTAGCATGACCATAAAATGGCAGGATGGGACTTGCTACAGGATCCAGTCAGGGTTTATGATTTTTGACTTGCATTCAGTCCCCATGTGTGCAAAATCACTCTGTATCCACTGCTGCTTCCCCCACAGGGCATCTCCACGGTGGGGATGAGGACAGGCATTGCCCCCACCTCTCCATGCATGGGCAGCAGCCAGGAGAGTGGCTTTTTCTGCAGATGTTAATGAGCCTCACCCCCAGGGCTGCAGTCCTGCCCCTTTTATTGCCAACACCAGTGTTTTTCTCCAGCACCTCCTCACTCTTTTGCTCTGCTGGCCACCTTCTCTTGCCATGTCCCTCTTGCTGGGTGGGATACCATCAGTGTCCAAAACTAATGCACGTGCTCCCTGTGCCCTTTGCAGCACTCCAAGGATGGGGGGCAACTGATCCATCCAAGTAGGGATGTACATGGCAGGGAGAGAGGGTGCTCAGGGGATCACAAACCTCAGACCCTGAGGACCACAGAGACCCATCCCTGTGGGATCCCAACTCCAGGGTGTCACTGGAGACCCATCTATTCCCCCACACCAAACTGCCCAGATGCCTGAGAGGCACAATTGCTTCCAGCCCTCCTGCTTGAAGATATGTTGGCACTGGCCCCAGTGAATCCTGTTGGTTTGTGATGTCTCTGGGTCCTTGTCACCACCCTGCCTCCCTGGGGGATGGCCAGGCCAGGCAGGATTACGACTCTTAATATTCCTCATAAATCAGCCCTTTCAGACCTGTCATCTCATTTATTGCTCTCCCCCAAGCTCTCACCCATGAGTTTGTCAGGATGCATCTGTCTCTTCCACCTGCTGATCCAGCTGATGGGCAGCTGCAGCCCAGCAGTCCCTGGGGTCACTGCTGCCATCCCCAGACTTTGTAGCGTCATCGGTCATCACCTCCCCAAACTGAGGAGAGGCACTGGGCAGGATCTTGAGCTCCTCATCCCCTTTCTGGGTCAAAATCTCCCCTGTGGTCATCCCACAAGTGTGGGGCAGGACACAGGACACTTGGACTCGCTGTGGGACTTCAGGCAAGTCCTGCTACCTTCCCCTCTCTTTGTACCTAAAAGCGGGGATATTATTACTTGGCTGTCATCACATTAGGATGTTGGGAAGCTTAATTAAATGCCTGCAAAGCGATTTTGAGAGCTGCGGATGAAAGGGGCTATATATAAAAGTGAAAAGAATTATTATTAGCAGTGCTGTCCATGCCCTGGTCCTGCTCCCATCACCCTGGCCCCACTCCCCTGCATCCCGGCACCGGGATTATTTTCGTGAGTGTGTGGAGTTGTGGTTTTATAATTATACATGTAAAACAGCTATAAATACCCTGCAATAACACGGCGAGTGTGTGCGCATAGCACAGGAATAGGAGTCGGTAGCTGACATAAGGAAACCGTGGTGTGACCTCATTCTGACTCATATGTAAATATACCTCATGTGAGGGGGCAGCTGGGGGGCTTGGGGCTACTTGGGGCTGCAGGGACAGTGGCCTTCTCGGCAGGGAGAGATCTGGGGAGAGATTTGAAGCTGTCTGCTAATTCCAGGGGGGCTCCTGCAGGGCCAGGATCTTTCCTCTCCCATGTGTCCTGGGACTGATGGGGGAGTTTTTGAATCTTGGATGTTAAAATCTTATAGAATAAAAATGTAAATTACGGAATGTGGTTCTTGGAGGGGCTTCTCTGGGTGAACTCGCTGTTGCTGGGTTTGCAATGTCCCTTTCTCCAGGTGCTGCTCCTGGGAGATCTCTTTAGCTGCCTGTTTTATGAGCTGCAAAGGGGAAAATGGGTTTGTGATGGCTCCTGAAAGCTATTCCTAGGACACAGCGCTGGGGTCATGCTGGAGGCACTGGTTTGCACAGGGCCGTGCTCTGGTTTGCATAGGGCAATGCCACAGATCCGTGGGGAAGCTGTGATGGAGCCTGGAGCCAAGTGACTGCATTCAGGCCACCTCGCTGTCCTCTCCAGCAAGTCCCCAGCACTGAGCAGACACCCCAGTGTCACCCCAGGGGACATTTCTCAGACCCATCGGGGCCCAGGGGGGCATACAGAGCTCACAGCAGGATCTCTGTGTCTGGGAATGGCTGTTTCCCGAGCAGGGTGAGGGGGCAGGGGAAGGCAAAGGGAAGGAGTGATGCAAATACCAGCTCAGCTGAAGGAAGATGACTTCATCTCCTTTTCCTCTCCTGGTGCTATTTATAGTCACTTTAATTTACTCCCCTTTGCTTTATTATCTCTCCAACAAGCCGTTAGCCCTCAGACAGCAGGATGCCTTTACTCACCATGCAGCCAAAAGTTCTGAAAAAAACCCCTCAACCTATCACCAAAAAAACCCGAAAGCGGGGGCAGGAGGCAGAGTAAGGCGGCAGAGCGCTTGGGCAGGAGCATCACTGTCCTGTGACGTAGCTTTCCGGAAAAAATGAGAGGATTTTTGGCTCCTTTTGGAGAAAGGAGTGAGAACTGGGCAAGGAAGATGTCCTCTTGCTCCTTCAGAGCAGTGGCTGAAGGGGACAGGACTGGTGATGCCAGGATCCCCTACTTGCCCTAGGATGAGGGGCACTGTTTTACAGGACTCTGCTGAGGCAGACACCCTCTGCTTCCCCCCAGGAGCCCCAGCCCTGCCCTGCTTCATGTGGGGCAGTGGTATCATGCCAGGAGATGGGGATCAGCACCACCCCAGGTGCCTTGAAAACACCTTCCCAACAAGTAGGTTTAGCAGCCCTGGGCCATGGGGAAACTGAGGCAAAGCCTCCCCATGGAATCAGCCTTCCAGTGGCTTCAAAATCCATTCCCTGGGAAGGTTGGTGCCCAGGTGCCCAGGTGCACAGCCCCAAGCTGAGCTCTGTGGCACCCCATCCCCAGTGCTCAGCAGGGCTGCAGTGGTGGCAGTGGTGGGTGACAATCCCATGAACATCCTGTGATGTGACACTCTGGGCACTTCCCAGCCCAAGCCCCATGCAGGCACCTCTGGGACAGCCTCGATGCTGAGCAGGACTGCCGTGTTAAGCCAAATTAGAAGGATCTGTCTTTGAAGATTTTAATTAACTTTTTCCCTGTTTGCTTTCTTCTGAATCCAAGGGAAAAGCCCAGTCTCCCCAGCTTCTGTGGCATGGGGGAGGTTGCAGACTCGAATGTGCAGGAGGGAGCAGGAGGCATTGTATGTAATCCAGCACAGAGGGTGCAGCTGGAGGCTGTGCCCAGGCCCTGCCCTGCCTCCACGGGAGCATCCCTGGCCTGGCACATTGGCCACAGGGAACCTCAAATTTGCATTACCCCTTGGTGTTTCATCCCCTCGGAACTGCTGGAGTGGATTAAAAATAGCCATGAGAAAACCCAACCAAAACCCTCGGTGGAGAGCAGCATGAAGAAGCCATGGCTGAGTGGTCCCCTGTGCCAAAACACCTCGTTCTGCCTCCCCAAATCTGCAAATAATACAGAGAAAACAAATTAACGCTGGGGAAGGGGAGGGAAAAGAGCCAGAGCTGAGCTAGCAACATGAGGTAGGGAGAGTGGCTAAAAATAACAGATCCCTGAAGGCATGGGGAGGAACATGACGGGGATCCACACTCCCGCCATCCCAAAAGGCAGCCTTGTGCCTTCCCAGCTGCTCCTCATAACGCAGCCCTGCCCGCTAATCCAGAGAGGGAAAAGCCTCCGAGGAGGGAGGCAGCGGGGAGGTGAGGGGTGCAGAGCTGTGCCATGGAGCCAGCAGCGGTGCTCCCAACTTCAGCACAGCACGGGGGTCCCCCAAGCACCCAGGGTGCTCAGCTGGGAGGGAGCTGCTGCCTGACCCACTTGCAGGCAGCCAGCGGGCAGTGGGATGCTGCTGGGAGACCCCAGGGGTGCTGCCTCCACAGCTAATTTTAGGCTGTGTTCAATTAATCATGGAACAGGAGGGGATCGCAGCAAGCCCAGCCTTTGCCAGCTCCCCTCTCCACCCCGTGTGTGCTGCTGCAGGGTTTGGAGGAGCAGGGGCCAGGCATTCCCTGATCCTGCGGGTTTGGGCTGAGGAACTAGGAGAAATCCTGTGCCACAGTCCTCTTCCTCCAGTCAGCTTTAAGAGGCTGGGGGCAGCCCTGGGAAGGATGTTATCTCCTCATGCCTCAGTTTCCCCCCTGTGGCTGGCATTGGTGACCTTTGCTGTGGAATTTCTCAGGTTGCCTGTACAGCTCTGAGGACGTATTTTCCCAGCATGCCAGAGCTCTGGAATGCCTCCCTTGAGATGGGGAGCAGTATCCCCCAGCAAAGGATGTCTCAGCCAGCCCAGACCCCTGCTGCATGCCCTAATGGCAGCCCCTTTCCTGGGACTCACCAGCACTGCTGTGTAAAGCTGGGGCAGGAACAGCTGCATTGCTTGGGGACAGGCAGCTCTCCTAGCACAAAGGAGAGCGCCTGGCAGTGCTTTTGGGGTACAGCATGAGAGCCCTGTGGTCCTGCTCTCCCCACAGCCCAGCTTCACTGATCTCCATGTCAAAAGCATAGCATGGTCCAGCCCTCCCCCATGACAGAGGGAACAGCTCCTGACGGAAACAGGGCTCGGCTGGGATTGAAACCCTTTTCCTGCCTGCACTGCGTGGCCAGAGCTGATAAGGCCTGGATAACCCCAAGCATTGTGTGTTCCGCCGGCCCATGACCCGCCAGCATGAGAGGAAACGCTGCTGCTCAGCCAGCCAGGATCCAGGGGGAGTCTGTGTGCCGGTGGTGGGGTGCTGGAGTGCCCTGCTGTCTGGCCAGCCTGCTTTCCCTTTGGCCAGCATATGAAGTTTTGGGATGGCCCTGTCAGATTGTCATGGGAGCCAGCCCAGGTCGCTGTGTCAGCACACACTGGTCAGCTCTCAGCTGTATGGTTAGGAAAGAAAGCTGCCAGCATGAAAATCCTAGGGATTCAGGGTGATTGTCTGGCACGGGCAGGGTTTGGCCCTCGGCATTTGCATTCCATCCTCTTGGGATGGAGCTCTGAACTTGGGACACCTCTGCCTGTTCCAGAGGGCAGCTCTCAGAGGCCAAACTGGCTGAGCAAAACCTCACCAACCCAGAGGGAGCCACCAGCTTTGCTGTCCCACAGTGGTCAGGGCTGGCTCGCTCCCTGTGCCGGCTGCTGGCCAAGCCAGACTGCGGGAATGTGTGTGCCAGTGCGCGTGTCCTCCCGGCTCCTGCCCTCAGACGCTGTCTGGGCTGGCGTCACCCTTTCTGCTGCAGTGGCTCTGGCTAAACACCATGGGCAGCTTCACAAAAGAAGATGGGAAGGGTGACAAAGTGCCGGCCACACGGCCAGCCACAGCTGATTGTCCAGCTTGGCACCAGAGCCAGGAGCATCTTCTACTGTGCAGTGGCATTTCCATCCCCTGCTTCCTGCCTGGCAGTGGGTCCCCCTGCTGCCCTTTCAGCCAGAAGATGCCAGAAAAGGGCAATGCTTCCCGTGGGGAATTTCATGCTGGAGGAGGGAAGCTGATCCCACCAGCACCCCTGGACCCTGCCTCCCTCGAGAGCATACCGGCTCTGCTCCAAAGGGGTGGGAGGAGGCAGGCTATTCAACAGACACATGAGCAGCTCTGGGGAAAGACAGGATTTATGTTTCCAGGAGGGAAAATGAGTCACAGGGGGATGACAGGGCTGTGCCAGCAGCGGAGCGCGGGACTGGGGTAAGCGGTGGCTGTCGGCTGCTATCCGGGAGGTCAGGCAGAAATGCTCTTACAGGCCTTGCCTGGCTTTAAAATCTATTAACGTCATTTTGCTGTTGGAGCCGAGAGCGGCACAGGCAGCAGAAACGTTCGGGCATGGCTCAGATCAGAGCAGGATTTCAATTACAGTAATCAAAGGTGACACAGATAAGAAACCCCTGGTCTATGGAGCCGCGACAGCTGTCCTCTGGCTCCAACCGGCACCCATCCAGAGCAGCTCCATCAAAATCACTGAAGTGGTACTAGGGTAAAATTGGATTGGAATCCATTTTCATCTGCCGTGGTGGAAAATGCTTTCCCTGCACTCCTTGGGGAGGAAAACCACCTTCTCAGGGACAGCAAGGGAGGAAGGTGCCAGGCATGGAGGAGGGGATAATGTCCCCAACAACAGCACTGATGGCTGGTTTTGGATCATGGAGGCAGCAGAAGGAACAGCTGGGATGCTGGAGCATCAAGGCTCTGCCTCCTGCTTTCCCGTTTCCATTTCAGCCTGGCCCCACAGTGACTGTCATGGGTGAGGCAGGGATGTGCTCAGCTCAGTGTCAGACTCCCTGGAGGGATGGGAGCATCCCTCTGAGCCCTGTCTGTGGCCAGAGCATCCCAGGATGTGCTGCAGGATGGACCCCCAGCTAAGGAAAATCTGGGGAGAGGGTTGGGAGGTTGGAGGAGAAGAGCCCAAGGGGCAGGAGCTGGCACTCCTCTCTCATCCTTTTAAATGGCAAGGCAATGCACAGGGAAAGCTGGCTCCTGCCTCTGCCACTGCTTGCATATGCCCCTGGTCAATCGTCCCCACTGCTTTTGTGACTTTTTGCAAATTTTCTGGATGGCAGCAGGGCATCCCTACCTCTGATTGCTTCAGCCCTTTGGGCTCCCACTACAAGGAGCCACTGGTGCCCCCTGCCACAGCCTAATGGGACCCTGTTTGCAACCAAGCCATGGGGGCATCCCTGGGTCCCATGCACACAAGGGGTCCTTTCTGCCCCTGCCCCAGCACGGCAGGATCTGGCCAAAACACAGCGTCTCTTTCTGTGCCCACTGGCCCCGCTCCAGCCTGGCCAGGTGTCAACTGCCCGGCCGCAGCGTGTCCCCCCCGGGGCTCCGCCGGGAGCAGGAGCCCTTTCCCAAACACTGGAGGTTTGTGCGGGGCGGCGGGGCTGAATGGTGGGTCTGTGTTGCCGGGAATGCCGCGGCGGGGAGGGAAGCTGAGCCGCTTGTTTCATCTGTTTACCTGGAAGTGGAGATGGTGGCCAGACCCAGCTGCCGCAGTGGCGGCACTTTCATGCCAGCGCTAACGGGATGGGGAGTGCCGTGCTGCACCCGACCCCGCGCAGCCTGCAGCATGACAACGACGGGGGCACAGCAGGGGCTTGGCAGGGCTTCCCTCCCTCCGTGTGCCTGCACAGTGCTGAACCCTCCTGTTCGCTGCAGCTGGAGAGCCAGAGCCTGGGGAGGGATGTGGGAATGACCCCAAGCCATCACAGGGGTGGGTGATACTGCAGGTCATCCTTTGTGCTGCAGCATCACTATGTCCCAGGGCTCTACAGAGTCCCCCTGCATGTGTCCCCATGCCAGCTGGGTCCCCATCCTGGCTGTGTTCCTCATACTGTTGGCAGTCTCCATCCTGGCTGCACATCCCTGCCCCATCCATAGCTCTCTGTAGTGGCTGTGGGGTCCCACACTGGCTGTGGACGCCTGTACCAGCTCTATCCCTGTGCAGGTTGTGAATCCCTGCACCGGCTGTCCCCCTGTACCAGCAGTGTCCCCATGGGAGCCACTTAGCAGCTCTGGGAGAGAGGGGCCACCCATGCAAGCGCTGGGTTTTGTCCTTGCATGAGACAGGACTGACAGCCACACATAAGCTGCCGGGGAGAGAAAGGGGATGATAGCATCTTCGTCAGTGCCTGGATGCACGGGGATTAATGAAGCTGGCTCGCCTTCCCCAGGATTCAGGTTGCCTTATCTGTGTCTATCTGTTCTTACCCAGGCACTGCTAGAGCCGCTCCCGAGGCGCACAGCTAATCCCACAGGCTGGCAGATAGGGCAGGGACCGCTGCCTCCACCCACACCCTGCCCACGCCCGCAGGGCCAGGGCCACAGAGCTGGGCCATGACCTGTCCTGCCCCAGGCCAGCTGACACTGGAGATAACCAGAGGCACAGGGCAGAGGTGCAAGGAGTTTGGCGGTCTCAGACTGGCAGTAGTACATGCAGGGTTGTGAGGCAGGCACTGGCATTGCCTCTGATCCTGATTTTGAGGCTGCATCACCTTCCAGCTCTCCCAGCAAAGCTGTGCCTGCCCAGTTCATCTCCATTCATCTTTCAACTCAAAGAAGTTACTGCCCTATGGCACTGTCTCTGAGAACTTGTGGTCGTTCTTTGGTTAAGTAGATTTCTCCACCTTTTGGATACTTCTGGCATTTGGGGAGGGCTGCAGGTGGTGAAGGGGTTGGTGTACCCACAGAGGCTGTCACCTCACTGAGCAGCTTGGCACCGTGTCATGCTCAGGAGACAGGGAGCAAGGGCTAGATCATTTCACCTCACACCACACAGATGTGACTGCAGCATCCCTGGCTCTTCCCAAGTACCTGGAGGACCTACAAGCCCTGACTGCCCATCCCTGGTGCCCTCAGGATAGTGTCTTCCGTCTGGCTTCTGGCACTTCTTCTTTCTCCATTCTGTGTTGGCTCTTCATACCCTGGGGCAGGAGGAGCATCCGAGGCTGTGCTTCGGCACCATCCCAAATTTCCGACCTGGCGCGCACAGTACCATGGCAACACTTTATTTTTTCAGCTGCTTCCCTATTTTCTTTGCAATTGGGCTCTCTCACTGGGTGATGGTGATCACAGGGGCTATTTGGGCAGGGTTCAGCATGCTGCTGAGCAAGCAGCTTGTAGCGTGGTGCCTCATGGTGGCCTGCCCTGCCATGTGCCCCACACCTCGCATGGCTCTGACCCTCCCTGGCCACAGCATAGAGGGAAAAACATCACTGGGGCTTGAGAGTGACTGCTCAGCTCTGCACACCCCAAAGTTGCCCTGGGACCTCAAAGCTACCCATTTCCCATGGGCTGTACAGCCCCATGTACCACAGACATGGACTCGGCAAACTGATGTCCCCAAGGTCACCAATGCTACCAGAGTTCTGTCTCTGTGGCAAAATAGTGCTGAGCATGGTGAAGTGAGTGCCCAGCATGGCTGGCACTGCTCTTGCCTCCATGACAGTCCTTCCTGTGTTCCTAGCCTGTGGCTCTTCCAGAGCATCTTTCCTGTTACCTACTGACCCTGCTACAGTGGGGTTTAAAGCTATAAGGAAGGTGGCCTGGAGAAGGCTTTGTAAAATGCCAGTGGGGAACCACAGCAAAGAAAAACATGCTGAGGGGAGAATGGGAAGCACAAGCCCCAGGACCCCTATGTGAACAGGGATTGTGTTCACTGTCAGGACAGTGACAGGAGTTTGGTAATGCAAAAAGCACAAGCAAGAGCTGGCCCTGACCGAACAGCCTCCCTGGGCAGTTTCAGGAACAGTCACAACCATTGAGTGGCTGCTCATATCTGAAGGAAGCTCTGCTCCCCAGCTTCTGACAGCTGCTTCTGAAAGAGCCTTAAATTGAACACTGGGGGTGTTTCAGAAAGAGAAACCTGAGTGTTTTCGGGACCAGCACAATTCAAAAGATCCTAGACAAATTCACAAGCCAGTCTCAACAGGAATCTGGTCTTTTCAGTAAGAAAGACACAAGCCTTTGTCCAAGTCGTTTCCACCTAGCTTTTAGTGGGATTAGAGCTGCAGTGCCCTGTGCTGGCAGGCATCCCCCGGGCCAAGCACAGCCAGCCCCTGAAATCACTTTGTGCGGGCCCCAGAGTCCATCTCGGCATCCTGGTGCTTGCTGCTGCCATCACTTCCAATTTAGAGCTGCTCATGGCAGAGACCAATATAGAAGCACTTTGCAGGATGGCACTTCCCCTCCCCAGGGGGCCAATGCTGGCACTTCGCTCTTGCTGCTCACCAGCTCCAAGGATGACTGAAGAGCTTAAATTACTTTTTTCCATGAAAGGTGGATTTGGAAAGATAAGGACTGGGGAACAGTTGTTCTGTTGAGCCTTTTTGCCATCTGGAACAGCTTTTGGTTTCCTTCTGGATACCACTTCCATGAGATGGCAGGACAGGGAGAGGGGCAAGGGCATCACTAAGACCCTCAAGGAGGGGAAGAATGAGGAGATGGAGTCAGGGGACACATGAGTCTGTCCCTATGTGCCCTCTTCACAGGGGTGGGTGAAAGTCAGCCCAGGCAAGTGGAGAGCTGGTTTAGGGAAGTGCTTGGAACAAACCTCACTGTGGAAGGTTGTGGTAGCCCCCAGTCAGCCTGCCCATGGCATGTGCCCACTCTGCCCATCCCCTTGGCAGGGTGGTGGCCATGAGATCCTGCAGCAATTGCACTGCTTCTTGTTCTGCATTCTCCAGCCCAGGGGTGAAGAAAGCCTCATGGTCCCCATCTTCCCTCTTTTCTTCCTGGGGAAAAACATAAAAGCAAAGTCATCACATCAGGGCCGGATTACTCAGGGATTGAAGAGGGGAAAGCATTTCCAAGGCAGTGGGCAGTGCTAACCCCAGCTCCCTGGGTGAGGTTTCTGGTGTCTAGTAAGGGGCTGGTGCTCCTGCAGCTTTATCCCCAATAAAGCCATAAAAAAGGTTTTCCATTCATCCAATTGCCTGTTCTACAGAAACTGGGGCAGAACTGGGTCTCTTGGGCATGGTCCTCCTCACAGTTGGAAAACACCCCTCAGAGCTCTTCCAGGGGCTGGACACCAGCTCCCATTGGCCCTGCGTGGCTCTGAGCCACTCATGTCCATGCCACATATTGGTGTCCTCTGTCCCTCCCAACAGCTCTTTGCCAAACACTTCCTATGTGGTGGATTTGATTTTGTGTCTCCGAGGCTGACGCTCAGCTCAGGACCATGCTGCCACTGCCCAGGCAGTCTGTGCTGTCCTCAGCATCCAGTGCTTGAAACCACAACCTCATGGTGAGCATCCTCCCTGGAGAGGCTGCTCTCTGCAATTAATCCGGGCATGGTTTATGCTAACGACTCTCCCCACTTTAAATTATAAATGGCCCTTGGCATGTGTGCACACAAACACACGTGTGTGCGCAGAGATCCTTTAAGGCCATCATTAGCTGTAATTAGCGGGATCTGTCACTCATCTTTGGCAGTTAACGATGAGCCCTGAGTCAGAGGAATCCAGCGGCAGATAAAATAAACACGATTTCAAATAGTTTGGAAATAACAAGCCCTCATTAATCAGACAAGCCCCAAAGGGAAGTGCTTGGAAAAGTGGCAGCTTCTTTGCTGTGGCTGAGAGTGGGGCTGGGTGGGCTCCAGGACAGCCCCTGTGCTCCCCAAACCCCTGCTCCAGTGGGAATGGGAGGCAAGATATTCTCTCTTGGCTGACTTCAAGGCAGAACTGAGGTGTCAGAGCCAGTCAGCTCGAGCACAAACCTGAAAACTGGCAAAACCCACCCAAAAGGGCTCCTGCATGGTCCCTCTCTGGATGAAAGCAGCTGAGGCATGACCTGGCCCTGAGGTGCAGATGGGGGTGATGCTGATGCAGGGCTCAGCTCTGGGTAGAGATGAAGCAGCTCTGGAGCAGTGGATCCCACAGCCATCACTTACCCCAAGAGCTTAAAGGCTGTGTGGAGGGGAGAACTCCAGGATCCAGCAGCACAGGGGAGAGAGGATTTGGGGAAGGGGCTGGTACAAGGGATGTTTCCTAGGGAGCAGGGGGAGCTGGGGAGACTTCTAGCTGTCACAGCTGCAGCTAAATTACAGCAAATAGGAGGGGAATGGGACACATGAGGCTGGTTTATATTACAAAGGAGCAGTCCATCATGGGGTATTTAAAATAATCCGCTTAGATGCACAGTAGCAGATTTGGAGTGCTAAGGGAATTGGAGGCGCTGTGGCTTTGCAAGACTGGATCAGATCTAGTTAAGATGCCACTTAGGACAGTACATCCCATCCTGCCTCACTGCCCCAGGGGACAGGCACACAGCACCTGCAGCCCCTGCAAGGCCACTCCCATCCCACCAGGGAGGCACTCAAGGTGACACTGGCCATATCAGGATGGGTGACAATCTCCTGTGGCAGCTCCCTGGGACTGGCGGCAGGTTTGGGCAGCATAGACCCATGGTCTGGAGACCATGGTTAGGCACAGGACAGGGGATTCCCATGAGGGGCCAAGCCTTTGCAATGGTGGAGGAGGTGTAACTGGTGCTTGGGGTCCAGGGCCACCTTCATGCTGAAGACAGGTGCCTGGTAAAGAGCTGGGACCAGGGGATGCTCAGGAGAGAGCTGTACCCACACTGCCAGGGGGTAGGAACCTCCTCTAAGGGTATCCTTGTTGCATTTCCTGCTCAACTGGGGCTGGGGACAAAGACCTGGTGTAGGGTCCTAGTCGGCTGAGACTAGGTGCTTCAGGGGAAGAGCTGGGGCTGCTCTGCCTCTGCATGGCCTTGCAAGCCCCCCAGCACAGCCAGTGGCTACAGAGGAGGGTAGCTCCTAATGCCACAAGCTAGGGGATCCTCTGCTGGGGTCTGGGCTCAGTCTAGGGTCTGTTTGAGTAGGAACATGGGCTCTCTGAACATCCCTGAGCATCCCTGCACTGCTCCTCTAAGCCAGGCTGAAAGCTCAGCCCCAGGGAAGCCAATTTATCCTGAGAGAGGGATTTCATCCCAGAGACTTCATTACCATTTCATTCCCAGAGACTTGTGGGGCAGATATTCCCCCAGAAGAGTATCCTTCCAAGGGCAGATGGTTTCCACCTTGGGCAGGCTCAAGGGGTTCAGACTGCAGTGCCCCTCTGAGAGCCAGACAGCATAGCCAGAAGTGACCCTGTCACAGAGCTGGTCCTCACACTGCCCATCCCTTTGCTCCCAGGGAGGGCAGGGCCCAGGAACATGCCCACAAAATCTGAGGCTGCATGTCAGACTAGGCCACAGGACTGCCTGCACCTCTTCTTGTCCTCAACCTGTGCCCTCTGTCCCCCCCTGACCCCACTACAGGGCTGTGCTCAACACAAGGGCTCACTCTGGCAGGTTTAAACACTGTCCCCAGCTCCCCTAAGCATTAATCCAAGGGAGGATTAAGGTTACCAAGCTCCTGGAGCCACCCAGCTCTCACGTCTCCCACAATGGACCCCTCTGTCCTGGCCCCAGAGAGGGCACAGGGCTCTGCTGTCTCCCTGGGACTTGTTGCTGTCCCCCTCTGAGCCCCCCCAAACTCTCCTCCATCAGCAGGCACCTCACTGGGGTTGTGCAGCACCTGCTCATTTCTGCAAATTGGGGACCAGAGATCATCTCTGAGGCTTTGGGGGCTTCCAAGCCTCTGTGACCAACCTCCCCCTGCTCCCTGCAAGCCCTGGGGTGGCTTTTGTGGTGGGCATGAACGTCTCCCCCCTCTTCTCCCCTGTCCCCCAGGTGCCATGTTCTGGGTCAGCTCTGGGTTCGTGACAACTAGTTTAAATGCATGGAAAATACCTTAATCCTGGTAAGACCCTGATCCCTGCCTGCTCATACTTCCCGTGAAAGCCCCCCACTTC
The DNA here is from genome assembly GCA_013399915.1 of Illadopsis cleaveri. Classification (NCBI taxonomy): domain Eukaryota; kingdom Metazoa; phylum Chordata; class Aves; order Passeriformes; family Timaliidae; genus Illadopsis; species Illadopsis cleaveri. The sequence goes on from VXBB01018750.1 coordinate 176,271, forward strand.
AGCCATAATCCCCCAGGAGAGGTCATCTGTGTGCCCTCCATTTGTGGGAGCGAGGGACTCTCTCCATGGCACCCACAAACTCCTGGGGTTGGGCACATCCCTGTGTGTAGTACTAGCCAGTACACTACTGTACTGGCTAGTACTGCCCAGGGAGTCCTGTCACCTCCAGGGTGACAGTGGGGATACAAATCTCCTGCCACATGACCAGTAGCTCCTGCCACCCTCTTGTGCCCCCTTAGGGCCACCAGCTCCAGAAGTTTTCAGAGAAAACCAAGCAACTGTAAACTATTTTCATATAGTTATGATCACTTTTAATTTCTGTTTTGAGTTGCTATATACTCCACAGTGAGCAGAGCTCCTAGCTTCCCAGTTCCTATCCCCTCACAACTCCTGCCCCATCCCATCCAGAGGGCTTCCCAGGGCATGGGATTGGAGGAACCCCTGGCTTGTGGGAAGAAAGAGGGCTCTGGCTCTGCCTCCTGTCCCATTTCCCCAACGTCAGGAGCTTCTGCTGCCTTTACCTGCCCTGACCTGTGGCCCCATGAGCTGTAATCCCCCTCCTGCTGCACCCACAGGATCAGAGGCTGCCAGTGTGCAACCCATCCCAGAGAAAGGAGGGCACTGGGGGTTGGTAATAAATCCTAATGATATCCTGGGGAGAGAGGTAGAACAACAGGTTCTCACCACTCCCTTGCGTGGCAATAAGAAAAGTCTGTGTTTGCAGAATTGTCTCTTGTATTAATAAGAAGCAAGGACAATGCTGGGATAGAGGCTGAGCTGAGCTTTTAACCAGCCAGATTACATTTAGCAGGAGCATTTACCTCTGCCTCTAATCCGCCTGCCACAAAGACTTGCTAACTCCTTCCCGGATTTAACTGGAAGGCTTCAAATCTTCCTGCAGAGGAGAGAGTTAAGCCCGAGCTGGTGCCGGAGGACTGCGAGGGTCAGGGTCAGTGCTCCTCCTTCTCAGGCACGTCAGGTTTGGGCCGGACATTTAAGTCCCAGGCTCAGTTTTTGCTTCTGGCAACAGGCCCTGCAGTCAGGACAGGCAGGGGATGGGAAGGTACCAGGAGCCCTTCAGTCCTTGGGAGATCAAAATCAGAGCCTATACAGAGCAAAGATTTGGACATTCTTGAGCAAAAATCACTGCTGCTTAACAAAGAGCCAAGGCAAAAGCTTGGGAGGAGCCACCTGGTTGGAACAGTCCCTTGTTTTCAGCTGGATTTCTTGTAAGAACAGAAAACATCCGTAGCCAGTGCTGGGAAGGTTGGGATGGCTGCTGTAGGATATGGTCATGCTCCTGACACCCAGTGTCACCTGACACATAGCTGGTGTCCCCTGACTCCCCCATCCCACCCTGGAGCAGCCACATTCTCCACTGCCTGCATGGGGCCAGGCACATCGATCCTCAGAACCCAGGATACCTATGCCCACTGGTGGGCACCAGCCCTGTGACTCATGCCAGCAGAATCCCTCTCTTTATGGGCATTCCCTCACAGGATCCATGCCAGGAAGGGGAGAGACAAAATTCCTGGCCCTTGGCCCTGCAGCACACCAGCACAGTGACCCCGACACTGCTGGGGGCCGCAGTGCCTCAATAGGGGATTTTGGTGTGAGGCTTTGGGGCAAGGGGACAGGGACATGGCACGTGCTGATGTCACTGAGCTGGCTGGCATTGGGCAGCACATGGCGCTGCGGGAGACCCAGCAGCAAAGATGGTCTGACTGGGAGAGCAGCCAGGAGAAGGGCTGGAGCTCTGTGGCTGGCTCCACACAGCCTGGCCCGACGGGCTGCACACCCCCGGTCTCACCCCACACCGCTGGCACTAAGCCTCGCATGCCAGGGTCACAGGCTGAGCTGGGAAAGACACGTGAGCTGAGACAGCAGAGCCAGGGATGAAACCTCCCCTGACTTCTGGGAAGCCGGCAGTATCGGAAATTTCCCTCCCAGCAGAGCTGCGTGGGAGGGGACGGCGAGTCCCCTCAGCCAGACCTTGCACGGTGTCCCGCCATCCGGCAGCACCTCTCGGGCTGCAGGGACACGCGAGCCTCCGTGGCGGCCTGGGCCAGGATGACACGATGGCAGCCATCCCACTGCCACCGCCCCGCCACCAGCTCCCTCACAAAGGCCGGAAGCTGGGCGCAGCCGGGGGGTTTCCCGGCTCCACCGTGGCCCCAAGTGCCCCAGGGATGAGCTGGCTTTCAGCCAGCGGCACCCAGCCCGGCCTCTGAGTCCCTTTGCAGTGCCATTTATAAGGGGCTTCTGCCACGGTCAGGAATTCCCTGCCTTTCCTCCAGCTGCCCCAGTGCCACGGCAGTGGAATCATATGGAGGGAGTCTATCCACAGCATCATCCCCTCCTTATGCTGGGTGCAGAAAGCACCTGGCAAGAGAAAATCCACTTCATGTGTTCCTGAACGAGGCTCTGGGGCCTGCAGCAGGCAGAGGGTGCAGGGCTAAGGGTGCCGTGCCGGGGCAGGGCTGCAGAGCATCCCCGCTCCCCTCCTCCAGCCTGCTGGGCAAGGGGCCAGCTTGGCTTCCGCAGCCCTTTCTGCAGGCAGGGCTGGTATGTTCGCCACAAGCTATGGACGGCCAGGCTGCCGCTTACAGTAAATCTGAGCGAGTTGTTTTGGGCAGGGCATTCGCAGTCCCGCCGGCAGCAAAGCGGCCGTGTCCTACTGGCACCGTCGCCTCTCGCAGGCGTCTCCTGTTCCCAGCGCACCCCTTGGCTTTCCCAGCACTGACCCGTGTGTCACACCCTGGAATCAGCATCGAGCCTCTGTCCCAGGGCTCCCCCACCTTCCTGGTAACAGGCAGTGTCTGGGGGAAGGGAGAAGCATCTGCCATCACCTTCCTGCTTTGGCTCTGGGTGCACAGGAAAGCTGGTGAGGAAGGATGCTAGGACACACAGTCCCACAAACTGCTGCACAACCACCCCCCTTGCTGCTGTTTCCCCCATCACTGCCCTCTGGCCATCAGTTCCAATCTCCCGTGGAGGGACTGGGGGATTTTTCTGCTTGCTTGGGACAGTGTGAAGCCTTTGTCCCTGTGGTGGCCAGCAGATGAACCTGAAGCACCACTGAAGCATTTTCTTTAGGGTTTAAGTGGGATTAATGGGGTGAAGATGCCTGCTCCAGCCCTCCTCACGGATGGTAACTTCAAGCATTGGGAAAAGGCAAGATTTGGCTTAACCAAGAGTGTTTCCCTGAGCCCTCAGGATCATATGTTGCATTTCCTTATCCATAAGTATTTTCTCCCTACCCACCTTTTAAGTGAAAATCACTGAGGGGTACATGTCACCTGAGACTGTGAGGCTTGGGGCTGCAAGGACTGTCCCACACTTTGCTTCACATCTGTACCCCAAGTCCAGAGGAAGGTGAGGTACACACTAGCAAAATTTCATTCTATTGAATGACCAAGAAGTAGAAAACAAGCAAGGCACTAAGTCACCCAAGGGCAGGACACCTCCCAGGGGCTAAGCCCTTTCACCCCTGACCCACCAGCCTGGGGACATTGCCCCAGAGCAGCTGTGCCAGCTCCATGGTGCCTTCTGCATTTGGCCCAACCTTTCCCAGCATGGGAAAGGACGCACAGCAGACACAGGCAAGGGATTTTCCAGGGTGGAAGCTTGCTCCTGGTCTGGTTTTTCAGAAGCAGACTGCAAGCTTGTGAATCGGAGGTATTTGTCAAGTTGGTTCCTGCAGTGGAAATGATCAAATAATTGTTCATACACCCGTCTGGCCCAATGGCTCATGCTCACAGAGCAGAAACTGGCTGTCAGGCTGCAGGACTGTGGTTCCCCCGTGATGCTGTGGCATGTTTGTAAGAGGAAGATGCTGAGGCTGCAGGTGCCTTTCCAAGGCAGAGCTATGCCATGCTCCAGGCACGCTGCCAGCCCATCGCTCCGTGGATTCATGCTGCCTTTCTCTCAGAGAGTCTAAGGGAGGGCTGTACTTCACAGCAGGCTTTTCCTGTTCTACTTGCCCAACAGAGTGCTTCCAGCATCTTCTCTACCCCTTGTCCTCTCCTTCCTCTTCTCACCAGTTTGCAGTTCTGACAGCCCATCCTTGGCTCTCCCTGCTTTGCCATGCTCAAGCAGGCATCCAGAACAAGCCTGCTGATCTGAGTGAGGATGGAGGACATGTATTCCTATGGAAAGTCAAGCTCTCCCAGCAGCAGCCTCTTCCAGCCCCTAAAGTGACAGTGACCTGAACATTTCTATTCAGACCAACTATTTTTTCAGGCATTTTTAACCTTCTCTTATGTATTTTTTTTTTTCCTTTGGGGTTGAAATTATTCTGGCTTTGTACAAAAACCAATTCTGAAGTGCTTGGGGAGTGGAAACCTCCCATTATACTTTCAAAAAATAATATTAATCTTCCCTCTCCTTTTATGAAGAGTTCTCTCTCCAGTGGCTCAGGACTGGAGGTAGACATTTGATGTGGAAATAGCCCTTGCTGGAAGAGCCCTTTGATGTTGGATTTTCACACAGCCAACTCCTAACCAACGATGGGGGGCATAGGGTGCTGGCAGGGTTGAGCTCCAAAGGGTGCCCAGGAAGGACACAGAACAAAGGGGAGGTGCTGCCAGACCCTTATCCTGCCTGCCTTGTTTCCCTGAGCAACAGGCAGGTGTTTCTAGGCTTCAAAGACAATAAAACCAGGGGGATTTCCATTCGTGAAAACTGCCCTTGGCCTGATTTAGCTCCAGGACCTAAGGCAGGTGCCCAGCCTGCATTGAGCCAGAGTGATCCTTTGCCCAGGGCAAGAAAGACCTGGCATCTCCCATCAACCAAAGAGACCAGAGGGGATTGCAAGAAGCAGGATTTGGCCTCAGCTGCAGAAATCAAATGGCAAAGGGAAGGACAGGACACACTGTCTGATACCATCACCTGCTGGGCTCCCCAAAATGCCTGTGCTGAAACACACCCACTGCAGAGAGATGGGGCCAGGAGGCCATACCATGAGGATGAGGTGTCTGAGCTTGGTGTGTGGGGAGTTGGGGACTGGAGCACCACAGACCTGGACAGTATCTGCAAGCAACAGCATCCCCACCCTTGCTGCAGGGACACAGGGGACAGTGAAGTGGATTCCTGCTTTGGGACTGAGACATTGTCATGAGGTGCCTCTGGTGGCAGGGAGCCGGGTCACACATTTGCTTCTCTCAGTGTGACATAGATCCAGCTCCTTATTTAGTGGGTTTACTCTCCATCGACTTCTCCTCCTGTAGTGCAGCAGCAAGTTTTTCTCCCCTTCCCCTCCCTCTCCTACTGTTTTCACTCATTTAATTCCTCAAAGCACTTCCAAGAGGTCGTTCATCTGGGAGGTATAGCCCAAAACAAAGCTCTATTGTGTACACTTGGTCAAAGCAAGATAAGAGCTTCCCAGCGATAGGGGAGTAAAGGTGCTTCTTCAGGTGCTGGCAGCTCTCACAGAGCGCAGTGTTTGGGATATGCCAACCCACCGGCCAGGATTTGCATAGGTACAATATCCCTCTTCACTTTCTGGCACCCTGGAAACTGTTGTATTAAACCTTAGTTCAGTGTTTTGGCCTGGTAATCAGCATCACATGATTTACTTCATTTCTCCCCTTTTTCTGTTTGGAGACAATATGCATTTTATGCTTTGTCAGCAGAAGGCAGGGCAGAGCTCACCCTGCAGAGCATCATCCCACTCCTGGGAGCTCCGGCAGCTGACGGCTGTATCTACTCTCCACAAAGAGCTCATGTCCAGCACATTCACGGCACCAGGAAACAAAAGGTTTTCCACTGAGTTCTCTACTAACCTATGTGTTGTCAAAGAGACTTGGCCGCCTTTTTACCCAAAAGCTTTGTCCTTAGTAAAATCTGAAGATGTTGCAAGTTTCGTCTGATCCTTGAGGAACAGATGAACTGCTGGACATCTGGAAATCCTGGACACAAGCACCATGCCGGCACAACTCAGCCCTAAGGCACATGCTGAGCAAGACCAGTGATCTCAGGGACACAGCTGAACATGTGTTGCGCAGTCCCTCTGTGCATGGGCTGTAAAGCTCATGCTTTCCAAAAACGCTGGATTTGTTGCATGTTTTGAGAACATCTGTGCAGCATAGGCACTGGTGGGCTCAGGATTCCAGCAAATGACCCAAAGATTTACCTGGTGTGCTGGGAAGCTGAACTTCATGCTGCAGTGGCTAATCTGCCAGCCTGTACCCATCACGTGCTATGACAGTGTAGTCAAGACTTAGTGAACGTGAGAAATTTTGGGGCTTTGGTGGATAAAGTCTTGTCTAGTGGCACAAAATAGTGTTCTGGTTTGCAGGTGTAAGGTAGGTGTTTTCCTGCATGTTTCTAGAAGATACCTAGGATTCCACAAGGCAGGCATGGCAGCAGAGACACAGAGTGAGTTCTCAGTGCCCCGAAGTCCCACCTGTCCTCCAGGGAAATAATACTCTTCTCTTGGGAACACAGAATCATTCAACCAAATTGTTTGGAAATCTTCAGTAGGGAAAGAACCTTTATGCAAAGGACAGACAAAAAAAGGTCTTAATGAACCTGACCTGCAAGGTGCCTTTGCCCCAACTGTCCCTGCCCATCATCTTGGCTGGACAAGGAAGGAATTGCATTCATATGCTGGATTTTAAATGCTCACCCTACACCACACTGTTTGTTTTATTTCTCCACGCAGCATTCAGAGGCTCTTATGCTTATTTACTGTAAAGCAGAGAAAGCCAGAGAAAATGATCTCCAAAGCAAATAGAGCCATGTTTCCATTTGGGAAAACTTAGAGGGAAAGCGCGTGTAGCTAAGCAACAATGCATGATGGTAAATGGGTCATTTTCCAAGGCATGAATTGCATGTGGATAACTGCAAGGAAAACAACCCTGGCCAACACACTCCTGACATTTGAGTTCTTGGCCTAAGTGATTAACAAGAAATGAGAGGACTTTTCAATACCTTTGAGAGCTCCCTGGGTTGTTGTAGGGGTTTTTCTCCTGCATTCGATCTCCACCCAAAATGTGGGGTGGGAAGTCTCTGTTCCTGCAGCTGGGCAAAGGTCCAAGTATGGATGTGCTGCAGTGAGGTTCCCTGGACACAGAGAAATTGATTGGTCAGTTCCATCAAATCCCAGGGAAAGGGATGGGGGCAAAGGAGTTGCATGGCAGGACTAGGGACTCAGCCATGAGCAACTTCCTTCTATTTTGGGCCAGAGGGAAGCCAGTATTCCCGGGTTCATTAGGATTGAAGTTTGATCTCAGCCTCCTCCAGCATTGCCCACTGGTGGCTTTGCTCACTTTCCCTCCCTGCAAAAGCAGATGATCTCCACTGCAAGGAAAAGGGGGAGGGTCTCACAGGTTGAGGACTTACAAGGGTACTGCTACCAGGATAATACTGGCAGAGGGATGGCAAAATTGTTTGGGAGGCCAGGAACGGGAGAGTTTGCTGGAAGATAAATAGGTGATGCCACACTGGGTAGGGGGCATAATGTCCACGTCATGTAGCTGCTGCATCATGGGGGACCATGCTTCACTCAGCCAAAGGTGAAGGGTTAGGAAACCCTTCAGCTTTGCATCCTAGGGTAGGGAAACAATTGTGCTGGGGTTCTCCTCCATAATAATAACAAATTTTCAGAGTTCAAGCTTTGCTTTTGCGGAAGTGAAAAGTCCTCTGGGCTTTTCAGAATTCCTCTTACCGGGAATGGTGCCACCTTCAAACCCATGCTGGCAATGCAGCCTGAAGGTCACCAAGTGGGATGTCAGCAGAGCAGGGCTGAGACCTTGCTTTTCCTAGAGGTGCTGTTGATTTCCTCTTCCTGCTGCTTGCATCACTGGCTGGGATCAAAACATACACTGCCATGTTTATTAAAAGGAGTTACTAAAGGAAGGTATTGGGATTATTTCTTTCCTCCATGGATAAAGTTCTACAGTACCTCTTAAAATCAGACCTGAGGAATTTACAGAGTGGTTATTGTACATTCCTTGGAGGGGGAGTGGGAGTAGAACTCTAAGCAAGTAGTTCCAGTGCATTAAAGCAATGAATAGAGGAAGTGAAACATATTTTAAATTCCTATACAGTGTTACATTTTAAAAGTGTCCTGATTTAGTACATTAGAACCAGGGAAGCTGCTTCTCTCTTTTTTCCCTCCTCTAATTTCTCTGAACTTGTTACAAGTCTCCTTCCATTTTGCTCACCATTTCCAAGCAACTAAATAGAGAGAGGCCTGGAACGATGACAGAGATGCGAAGTGCACAAAGGGACCAGAGTGTGGTCCGATAATTCTGTAATTGGAGCTGCTCGAGGCAAAATTTTTTTCAAGCCAGTGTAAATGGGGATTGCTGAAACCCTTAACAATCGGTCTGTCAGGCTGCTTCTTTAATGGATTGCTCTGTTTAACTCTCTCTGTTTGTCACTGGCAAGATGACAAGAGAAATTAGTGTACTGGAAAATATAAGGTAACTGGCAGTTCCCCAGCCCGATTCCACAGCCCGGCAGACCCCGGGGTGCTGCAGCGCTATAGTCCGGCTCACCGGCTGCTCTCCTCCCTCTGTGGAAAAAGAGGAGGAGGAGGAGGGGAGCTTACAGCCTCCTGCCCTTCCTAGGGGTAGGAGGACCTGCAAAAATACCCCGTGACTCCGAGACTGACCCAGTGAAGAGCATGTGGAGAGAAGCGGTGTCTCCATGGCTGGCTGCATGCCAGGACTGGGGTGAGGAGAGCACCCAAGTGTCCTCCCAAGTCGCAAACCTTTCATCAGCTGCTTTGTCGCCTGCTTTTACACCACGGATACCCTTTTTTAAAGCGCTGCGGGTTAATGTCGGTTTTCTGGGAGCAGTCACCATTAGAGAAGATGCTTCCAGCGTGTGTGAGTGTGTGTGAGCACATGTGAGTGCGTGCAAGGGTGCAGCGCTTTGGAGATGCTCTGACACCTCCATTGTTTGCAGCCAGACCCTGAAACTTGGCAGCAACGATGCCCCGAGGCTAGAGATGTACCTTTCACTTTTCCCATGAAATTCCATTCTGGTTTGGCTGAGTTATAAAAAAAAAAGTTTGAAAATCACCATTTCCCTTCTGCTGCCTGCATTCCTCAGGAAAACTTTGGCAGCCTGTCAAAACAATAACTGAACGTGAACTTTCTAAAGAGCTGGCCCGGTGCTGTCTGCCAAAGCAGCAATTCAGCACAGCTCAGTGCAGCATGTCCTTTCTCTCACCCCACCCCCGGCCCCGTGCCCACCCCCTCGTCCATCCCCAAGCACCCTCCAGGTGCAGACGTGTCCACCCCAGACACCCATGTGCAGGGCCCAGGGTGGCATCCACTGTCCACCTGCAAAAGTCACACACACCTCTCCCCTTGCAGGAGAGCAGCTTTCTGCTTCCATCCCAGACCGTTACTCCTGCACCTTTTGGGCAGAAGCCTCTGGAGCAGTGAGGAAAGGCCAGTCCAAGCCTTGCTGAGAAATACCTTAGGTCCAGCTGCAACAACCTACATTGTAGATATTTATTTAAAAGATCTTTCTCTTTATTTTTTTTTTTTAATGTTATTTCCTATGTTAAAAGAATGTTGTTTACAATGCAAAGCCAAGTGCTTTTAAGTTAGGAAATGCCTAATGTATGATTCCTCGCAAGCTCAGCTCTATGTGCATGCCTTGTGTTCTGACCTTTATGGACATATGAGCCCCTATTTCAAACTCTTTCCTTACCCAGTGGACAGGGAAGGGAAAAGGGCACAAGCTGCTCTCACTGCTGTAAATAAGACACTTCCTAACACTGAAGTGTTTCATTTGAATGTTTTTTGCAGACCGCATATTATTCTTTAATACAGGTTTTTAATGCAATGTATAATTTTCAAACCAAAGCACCCGACTTGGGCACACTTGCCAGAGTTTTTCCTCACCACAGAAATGTGGCCGCATCTGGGGTGGAGTGAGGCAACTGTTCAGCAGCCTGTTAGGACATAGAATGACTATAAAGCAGAGAGAGGAAGCACAGTCCTTGTTAAAAATGCCCATTACATTTCACATAAAGGTTCTGGAGGATGCAGAGAAGCAAACTGCTGCTGCTTCAGCCCTGCAGGGATTAATAATTTTAATCTTGTGGCAAAGGCTTTGTGGTCTCTGTGGTACTTTTGGGGCTCGGACTGTACAACTGAAGGGGAAGATAGCGCTTGCACTGCCCCCGTGGTTCAGGAAGGCAGGATGAACCTCTGCCATTCCCAACACCTCTTCTTCTGTCAGCAAGCCCCAGGGTTGGTTTGTGGTGTACTGAGCCACACTGAGACCCCAGCAGCAGCATCTGAGCCAAGGCAGAAAAGCCCTCCCACCTTCCCTCGTCTCCTCATCACCAGGAGCTGAGGAACAGGCAGGAAGAATCCGTTAACTAAACCAAACTGCCATAACTGGTTGTTCTTGTGCTGTTCCTTGCAAGGTGTGGCTGTCCCAGTGGGAAGCTGGCCACCAGTCACAGCATATTCTCCAAAAATCCTTGTGTCTGTGCAGCAAAAGGCCAGTAGTTTCATGTAGCATCTGCTGACAGCCAGGAAGTTGTCCTTGCTGATGTGAATGCAATTCTACCTTCTCCAAGCTCCCCTCCAGCAGGCCCTGAGCTTGTGCTAACAGTGCAGCTAATATCTGCTCAGGAGTGGCCAGGAATCTCCAGCCTGCCCCAAAAGCCTCTCATCATTTTCGTGCATTTGGCTGGCAGCACCGTGGATTCAGCCCCCCTCCCTCTTCCAGCCCTCCAAGTATAAAAGCCTGTTGTGGCCTACATTCAGCTGTCGGATATCACATTATCATGGCTCGGCAAAGAGGAAACCAAGCAGTTTGGCACAAATGGCTTTTCTGTGTTCAGTCTGTTCCAGCGCAGGTCTGTTCAGCTCCTCCTGAAGCACATGGAAGCGCTCAAAACTTCAATATTTAATCTTGCCTTGAAATGCAAATTGTCAGATCCAAGGAAAAGAAAGTGAGCAAATGCACAGCCACCGACACGGGATGTTGGGAAGGCAGCAGGCTCTGGGTTCACTTCTTGTCTTTCAGCCGTAGCGTGGGGCACCAGGTCCCCTCCTCCAGCACTTTGACCCTGCTCAGGCACTGCCAAATCACCATTATTTTGTTTTAGTGTTTGAAAGTAGCTTTTCCTGTCTTGGGGTGATGTATCGGGTTTGCACGGCCCGGTTTTGGAGGTGGGAGCACTCCCAGACCTTAAGCATCCCCGAGCCCTCGGCGTGCTCCCGGTTTTGTCTCTGCTCCTCAATGCTCAGACCTTGTGCCTGGGGAGGAGAGGCACAGGCAGAGGGGGTTTAGCAGTGTGTAAGGCACCACATGTGCCTGCCTCTCCCCCCTGGGCACACACATGCACACCATGCCCATTCCTGGTGCAAGGCAGGCAGTGTGGTAGGAAAGGGAGCACCCCATATGTGTGTTTTGGGAGCCAAGCAATCTTGGGTAAATTATAAGCACAGTTTTGAGAAATAAAAACACATTAATATTCTGTTCTCTCAAGGCATTATCCTACTGTTTACCATTACACACAATCCTCTGCCTTAAATTGCATCTTTGATTAAAGCAGCAATGAGAGAAACCAGTGCTAATAACAAAATGTATTCTGCTTTAAATCACTAAAGTGAAAACATCAATAAGCTGTAACCATCAGTGCCGCCATGAAAATGAAGGCAACCACCATGGGAAACAGCAAGGATGAAATCCACTTTGCCAGCATAAAAGCCAAGTAATTAGGTCTTATGTGGGTGGAACTTATAATGAGGTGCAGGAAGGGGGAAAATGAATTTCAACCTGAGTCTGCCACCTCCCCCCTCTCTGCCAGGGCTGCTAATCTAAGTTTGGGGGCTGCCATACAGACCAAAGCCCCAGCTTTTAGCTCTGCAGGGACTGCAGAGCAGCATTCACTTCTGCATCTCCACCTATGCCCGACCCTTGTGGGATGCCCCACACCCTGTCAGTGGGCAGCCAGTGGCTTGGGCCCAAAGCACCCAGATAAATTTCACTGGGGGAGCCAGCTGTGCTTCCAAGGAGGGCATTTCCCTTTGAAGAAGCTGGAGCTGATACGTGGTATCAGCTCAATAATTTAATTTAAAAATTAGAAAAAATAATCGTATCTGGTTATCGTGGATTAATCACAGTTTGCGGATGGCTTTATAAAATTAATTTATATACAGTGAGTGACTTGAATCAAAGCCCTGTGCTCTTCTGCAGCTGTCCATCCCTCAAGGAGCTCTGTTCCTG
>VXBB01018750.1:189869-210104 GCA_013399915.1 Illadopsis cleaveri
CCGCCCCCCCGCCGGGGGGCGGGGCCACCCCCGCCGGCGGTGCGGGCAGGAGGCGTTTGCCCAGGGCCAGCACTGGGGCCGGCGGTGTCGGGGAGCTGCCCGGCCGGGATGCGGGGCCCGGTCACCGCGCGCCCCCCGAGCCCCGCTCTCGCCTCACCGCTCGCCTTCCTTTGTCCCGCTTAGTAACCGGCGCTCGCGGCCAATCGCCATCGAGCCGGCCGGCCCCGCCGCGCGCTGATTGGCTGGGCTGCCCGAAGCTCTCTGCCAATCCCGGCGCTCGCTGCTCCCTCAGACAAAGGCAGCAGCTCTGGCAACTGCGCGGCGCTCCCCCCGCCCCCCGCGCGTGCTCCGCGGCAGCGGCCCCTTGGCGGCCGGCCAGCCAGGGGACCTACCACCTCCACTGCGCGCCTCAGCACGGGGGATACACTACGAAAAGGCGTCGAGAAAAGTGGCGAAAGAGAGGCGGATAAAAGTTATAAAAGGGGGGAAGCAGATTTTTTTCCACGCTAAGATTTCTCTGTGGGTCTGCCTCGACGGCGCGAAGCGGGATGATTCTCCTTTATGTCTTTTTTTTTGCCCACCCCTCTCTCCGCCTCGTGGAAGCGCCCGCTCACACACACNCGCGGGCACAGCGCCGCCCGCCCCGCTCGGGCTCCGCGCCTGCCCGTATTGTTGCCCGCCGCCGTTGCCTCCTTTCTCGTCCTCCGCCGGTGGAAAGAATTCATCCAGAGACTGAAATCGCCCCTTTTTATTCGCTGCTTCCCACCATCCCCCGGCTTTCCTGTGGGGGGCTTGTTTTAAAAATACCCCGAAAACGGCGATTTTTAGAGAGAATTCAGGAAAGTGGCTTTTCTGTGGAAAGGTGTCTTTTTAAACAAAAAGAAGCACTCTCTATATATATATTATATATATGTACCCATTTTTAGTTCCTGCCGGGCAGCTGCTGAGGTGACTTGCGTGGAGGCTTTTTTTTTAAGTTCAATTTCGCGATTTAATTTTTTTTTTCTTTTTGCTAGAAGTGTTTTGTTTAGACCGAGGTGAATTCTTCTCGGCTTTGTTTTCCTTTTTTTATCCCTTTATTTTTTCACCTCTCGATTAAAAGCCGAGCTATCCAACCTCTTATTTGTGACCCTGCCGGGACTTGGCTGTCGCGATGTACAACACGGTGTGGGATATGGACCGCGATGACACGGATTGGAGGGAAGTGATGATGCCCTATTCCACTGAGCTGATATTTTACATTGAAATGGACCCTCCAGGTAGGGAGCCGAAGCCTGCGAGCTGCCCCCGCACCCCTGGCAGCGGGTCGGAGACTGCCGTCCATCCTTGCCCTCCTTCCTCCTGCAGACTTTTCCCTTTTAAAATAAAAGGAGAGGGGGAGGGAAGGGGTGAAAATGAATATCTGTAGTTTAACTTTGTGTAAACTTCCCAGGGACTTGAGCTCGCTGTCTCCTGGGTAAAAGTATTTTAATACTGGGGTTTTTTTGTGGGGGAGGTGGGAGGATAAGAGTAATTTATGGTGCCTTTTGGGAGATGGAAGAAGGCAGGGGGAGGAGAGCTGCTCGCAGCCCCTCTCCCGTGTCTCCTTTTTTGAAAACCGTTATTGAAAAGCGTATATTTCGGCCGTATTCGCTCCTAGAGGAGCGCTTTTATTATCCTCTTCACCTGTGTGCCTTTATGTGCCTGTAACACTTTGATGGTGGTGATTTACCCACCTCCATTCAGTTCCAGTTTAATCGCTTTTACAGTCTCCAAGACCCTTTTCTCCCCAGTTCTCTTCCAGCAGTGACAGATGAGGTGTGTGTTGTCGCTGGGTTTTGGTGATGGGGGAATAATACTTGGGAACAGGCTGGAATCCATCCCTGGAGGCACAGTTACTTTGATAGCACATAATAACCTTGTTCAAAAGGATTTGATGCACTTTTCTTCCCTCCCCCTTCCATGGATTGCTAGTGCTGAAAATGGGGAAACGTATTATCCCTTGCTTGCCTGAAGTTTTTAGATGAGGCAGAAAGTTTCTTTTGTGTCTGAAGAGGGAGGGAAGGCTTATGGGGAGGAGAGGATGAGTCTTTCTTTGGTAAATGAATTAAACTAAGCATAAATGGGTACTGGTGAAACTGTATCTGTACCTGTCAGAATCAAACAGGCTGAAGCAATAAGGTAATTGAAGGGCCTTTATCTTCTCAGATCTCTGATCTGTTCAGCCAGAAGATAGAGTAAAATATGCACCAAAAGTCTTGGCCTGCAGAGAAATTGATGGCAAATAAGTACTTCTAAGTGCTGTCTTTTATGGGGCACGTACTTTCAGAATGTGCCTTTCAACCTGTGCCTGAATTGTGGCATGTATCTGCAAGTGTGGTTTATTCTCTTTGTTTCAGCACAGCAAGCTGTATTTTTCTCTCTGGAGGTGTGTGGTACTTTAATTAAAACAGGAGGAGGTGATCATCCTGAGATTTTTGGATCTTAAGGACCTGTTCTTTCTTCTTTTCGTAATTCTGACGTGTTAAAAATTGGACACATCTCTCAGACACACAGCACTGGCCACTGCTCATTAAATTCTTGCATAGCTGACACTACCTATTTTTAGATGTTACTCCTGAAAGCCTAAAGTTCAGTGAAATCACTTTGCTTCTGTGAATTTTAAAGGATACCTTTCTTGTAAATGCTTTTGATTTTTAACTGTTCACGAGGAAAGTATTTGTGTGTGCTTGTATCAAATGTACAAAAACCCAAGTCCCATTGTAGGTGACTTAAGGCAATTAGTGTGGGGCTTTTATTAAAAAAAAAAATAAAGCCCCTTGAATGGCTTAGTACAAGGAGGCTGGTAAAAGGGGCTGGGCAGACTGAACTGGTCAGAAAACAACTTTCCAGGGTTTCTGCAGGAATTTGGCAGTGCAAAATTCTTAGGAAGCCTTTCCAAGTTTACATTAAGAAGCAGCTCTTCTATCATTAATAATGCCAATGCTTCCATCACTGAAGCCCTCTTGTCAGGGATCAAGGATCTGTACAGTCCAAACACCAGTTAGCAAAAGGACTTCGTGTTACAGGCTGATCCCTGAAGTGTTCAGTAACTTTATCTTTCATAGTTTTTAAACTAGATGAGCCAGAGCTGGAAATGATGCACGGGACAATCCCCCTGTGTATGTCCTGATTTTGTGGAACTGTAACTTTTAAATTGCAGGAGGAGGGAAGGGAGAGCCTGGCTGTGAGGGTCTGCTTTCTCCCTGTCTAAAGGCAGGCTGGGAAAGCATTTTCTGGCCTGGGATGATAGGTCATCCCTAAGGGGAGTGTGGAGGAATTTATTTGGAAGGCTTAAACACTCGGCATGCCTCGGGACAAAGTCACTGCGTTTGCACCCGGTAACAACCACAGCTCCATTTGGCCCACTTCCAACAAAAATTAGCGAAGGTTTTCGGTGCAGCGCTCCTGGCCGGAGCTGCCGTGAGGCTGAGCGGCGTTCCCTCGGCAGCGATGTGCAGCCCCGCTGGATGCCGAGCCTGCCGGAGCGCTCTTTTGTTCCCTCAACTTGAGCCCAGAGGTCCCCGCTTGGGTTTTGTGCCGCAGCACCGGGCACTGGCGGATCCCGGGAGCCAAGTGTCTGCGCTCACGCATGACTGCCCCGATTACATTTTACTGCGTCTAAACTTGAGGCAGAAGACAAAAGCAAGGTGAACATAATGTGCGGTGTCACCCGTAACCTCCGAGCCGAGGGTGGGGATACTGTTTCTCGTTAAGGGCCAGTAGAGCTTTAATTTATCTTGGCAGGCCGTCTTAATACCCACCTTAGCCTTGCCCAATAATAATACAGAAATAAAATCTGGTGATGGCAGGCAGCCTGCAGCGCAGCCGGAGCTTCTGTCAGGCCTCAGTGCACCTGCACCAGCTTATCAGTGTGCTTGTGTTTGCTGTTCGGGGCTGTAGGTGTAAATGGATGTTCAGAGCAGGTCCTCCAGCCTCTCTGCTACAAAGTTTGCTCCAAAGTTCAGAAATAAAAGTAATAACGCCTCTCTCTCACTTGAGTTTTTCTCAACTCGAGCAGAGGCAGTCAGACAACAAGAAACTGCAAGCTTTCTGCTAGGCTTTAATCCATCCTAAACGTAGGAGTTGGGACAGTTTTCCCAAACAATGTGGTGGAACTAGGGATGCAGCTCTGCCAGCCTCACAAAGCATAATTTAGAGCAGTACAGCTAACACAGGAGCTACAATGGTGACAACCAGAAGGGTGACTCCTGTTACCTCATGCTTTTTACTCCTTCTGCTTATGTTTTATTTCACATTTATACATGTATCACTGGCATGAGGGATGGTCTCTTTATGGCAAATAGCAATACATGCAACCAGTAACTTTCAGTATCTAAAGACATAACTGGGGCCATCATTTGCATGTAGCTAACATAGCAGCTTCTCAACTTCCTAATGATGGATTAAGTTAGAGTGTTGTGGCTGTAGCAGCATCATGTGCTGGCTCTGGCATTAGGAAACTGTCAGGGGTTCGCTCAAATGTCTGTTGTTGCTGTGGGTCTTGTTATGTGAAAAGACAAGAAAATAGGTTCTGGGTTGAATTTAGTTTATTTGACAATACCAGTTTAGGTCTGCAAAAAAGTTGTTACTGCCAGAAGTTTTTGAACAGAGGATTTCAAATTGACTGCAAAAGTTACCAGAGTACCTAAAGCACCACTGCCTATGTATTGCTTCACTTCTATTTAGAAGGCTGAGTAATATCTTTCCCTCTGTAGATCTGGGATACATTATCAGTTGTATTGGTGATAAAATGTGTAATCACTGAATACATTTTGTCACAGTTGGATGAAAATCAGTAAGAGTGTTCCGCTGGGATTTCTGATACAGATGTCAGCAAAGATATTTGGCTCAACTACAAATTAGAGGTTAGTTTCCTTTGTGTGGGTTATGAAGAAAACCACAAGTTTAAGGTAGGCTTCCTAATGCAGAATGGGCACTGTCTATGAGCAGATAAAATAACTCTTTGACCTAAAGCTATATGGAAGCTACCTGTTTGAACCCTGAAATATGACCAACTACATTTATAACTTGATCCAGCTGTCTTTTTCAAGAACAGTTCTTTGCCTTGCCTCATATGCTACAAAACCAACAAATGCTGTTGCTACAAAATCTTTCAATAATTAAGTGGGGGGAGCTATAATCTGTGGGCTACTTAGTTTAGTCTGCTTTGTAGAGGCAGCACTGCCAGTGTATGAGTGAGACAAGTATTCCAGGGAAAGACCATATTTATTCATTATAGTTTCTATTTTCTTCTCATATATAATTTGACAACCCTTATTTTAGGGGAGTGATACTGTAATTGTAATTTGGAAAACACAGGGTTCTGAGCTCAAGGGCAGTGTTTACTGGGATACCAGGCGTGCTGTATCATTATCAGTGTTATAGTGGAAACTGAATGTGGCTTCTCAATTTGGGTTTGTGGTACACGGTAGCCAGATGTAGGTGAACACTGCCTGTCTATGCCTGACTAGTTTTCCAGTGGGAGAACAGATGCAAATTTGAATAGCATTGTCAGTGTTGTCCTTCAGCTTATCTGACTCCAGAAGCTTATCAAAGAAAAGTTGTGTTCTTGTACATCTTAAAAAAAAAAGTAGTTGTACTAGTGCATGTATTCAAAACAACAGCACTGTAGCTTCAACTGTCTTTTTTTGCAAATTTAAGTCTTGCTGGAAATCATATTTCAAGGAAAGTAGATGTTTGGGATTGAGAGTTTCGCTGTTACAGAAGGGAAGTTTGTGCAGGCTGATTTGGGGTAGATCAGGGAGTAAATAAAGCTCAGTCACTGTGTTCTGCATATCTGGGAAAATTGTTGGAATTGAAGTCTCGGCTTCTATGAGTACAGTGGTGTGAAATGCTTATATTCTTTTCTTGTTTCACCTAAAGTTCTCTACTGGCCTTTTTATTTAATGACTTCTGTAACCATTCTTTTATTTCTGCTTGCATTTTTAGGCTTGGTTTTGCATTCCTTGCATGTTGTTTTCATTTTGATGGCTCTGACTGTTAAAGAATATCACTCATCAGCTTTCAATTAAATACATGACCAAGAAAAATAGCATCATTAATAGAAAGTGAAGTGCTGTTTTGCTTGAGATGAGAGAGCCTGCCTTAAAAGGCTGACATTTGTGTTTATCACTAGGTTTTCAGATTATGTAGAAATAGTTGGGAGGCAAAACTTGCTAAAGGGAGTTTTTCAGCTCTTTGTCCTTAAAGCTATATAGGCTTATGCAAACTAAAACACAAGAGGACATTCTGAGAAGAAACCAATCTCTTCAACATATGTTTCTGCAGCAAATGTTATTTTTGCAATTGTTGTTCCAAACAGTTTTGTGTATTGCATAATTCCTGTACCTGACAGGAGTTAATCGTGGTGTTCCTCCTGTCTCACGTATTTAAAAGGAGAAAACTTCTTCCTGGAGTTTTCTGTGGGGCCTATTGCTTTCCCAAGCAGCAGAGTTGACTTGTGTCTTTGCCATTGCCTGCATGATTATCTTATTCCAGACTGAAGCTATTTGTGCTTATCTTTGCTCTGCAGCTTGGGAAAACAGAGGCATAGCTGGTCATACACATCTGCGCCCAGGACTGAACGCAGTTGGGTGCCTTACATCACCTCATGTTGGTTGTTTAGTGAGTCACTTTTTGGGCAGAGAGCTAGAGAAGAATAAAGAATACTTTTATCAGCATGCCCTGTGTGTTTTAAAGCTTAGGCTTTATTATTGTCAGAAAGACTGTTAACTGTGTTGAAACAGGTTGCTGTAAAACTTCAGTCCCATTAAAGCAATAGGTGTGTTCTAGCTGGATTTTTTGGAAAACTCATTTTTGTAAAGTAGGTTGCTGAGTAATGCTTAAGGAGCAATCTCTGCTCATGTACTAAGTGCCCCTATGGAAATGAGTCAGATTGTCGTCTTTTCTTCTGCTTTTTATCTCATGTCTTCTGACAGGTTAAAGTCTGCACAATAGCTAAGTAAGCAAGAATTCACTTCTCCACATAATATAAACTACAGCAATGAGCTGGTGCTGGGTCCCCAAACAGTGAGTGGATGTAACTTCTTTAGAAGATATTTTCATTGTCCTTTGTGTTTGCTGTGTCCTCTACTCAACAGACATAGATTCTGCAATGTTCCAGTGAATATATTCCAGTATCTTAAGTTTTTCTAATTCTGAAGAAAAGTGTCTGTATATGGGGAGCTTTACAAGGATTCATGCAGTACAAAAAAAAAAGGCAAAGTGCAGGTGTTGCCTCTTGTAGCCCTTTCCAAAAAGGACTCCAGCCGCCCTGCTGAACACCAGCCAGCTGCCTGGTGAATCCTGATGCCGAAGTACAATGAGCTCTGGAGCTTTCCTGTGGCTGAACAGGATCCAGGATCTTCACTGGCTTTGAGTGCAGCAGCGCACTCAAGATGGATGCCTTCCATCCAGAGCACTTTGAAAAAGGAGATGAAATACTTCAGCTGCTTCAGCCTGTGACTGCTTCCAGCATTCACCCAGGCTCTACCAGTGATTTTAGTGGTAGTTGGTAGGAATGTTACTTCTAAAAGCCGATATCCCTGAAGATGACACATAGTTACCTAGAAATGGCTTCAAAAACATCACATTTCTCTGCACAAAAGTTGATGGGTTTGGAAGAATTATAAAAATACCTATCTACTCCTTAATATTGTTTGTTCATTTGCTGCAGAGTAATTTGACTTTTGGTTCAGAGTCACTTTGTGGCTCTTGTACTTCAGGACAGTTTTCTCCTTCCAAACATAACCCTTTTATTAAGTACTGCTTACTCTCTCTTAGTTTCTTCCTCTAACCCTTGAAAGAAGAGTACTGGAGCCGTTTTGGTTTTTTTTACATTTTTACCTTCTGTAGCCTCATCCTAACTTTCTCTCTGGAGTCCCTAAAATCTGATGCTGCACACAGTCATCTTTTCTTTGGACGAATTCTTTCCTTCCTTGCATGCCTCCCCTTAAAGAACCCAAACAAAACCCCTGAAGGCACAGCTGCTGCAATGGAGTTCAAGAAAATTTGCTGTAATGGGGGAACTTGGCTCACTGTTGATGTGTGGGGCTTTTTGAATGTGGGCAGTAGGGCTTGCATTCAACACCTGTCCCAGGAAAATGTCTGAGAGGTAAAATGGATGAGAAGTTCCTGGACAATATTATGCCTGTAAGTTCTGTTGTCTGTTACAAGCTGAATTTGTACATTGCAGTTGAATTTCCCAGGCTGTCAGTACTCCTGCTGCCCTGCCCTATGTAGTTGTCTTGGGGACGTTGTCAGAATCTAAATCCTTGACCCTCAAGAAACTGCTCCCAAGTGTCAAATTAGAAGTCTTTGGTGGTTTTGGCTTCATTACCCTGATTCTTCTCCTTTTTCCAAGAGTGCCTCTTGAAGGATACAAGAAAGCTTAGATCAATGAGATGGATGTTTAAGATCCTTTCAGTTTTGAAGGGTACAGTGCAGTCTGATAAGTTTTGGGGCAGTGAGAGAAGTCGAGCTGCTGCTCTGAAACGGATTTCTTTAAAATACTTTGAAGATCACCATGTAGTGAGTAAGGAGATTGAATCTGAGCATGAACAATGGCCAGGGTTGACTCTTCCACGTCTGCTCTGAATGTCCCCTTCTGCTGCAGGCACTGCGTGGGATCCCATGGATTGGGACTTCTGCCTCAGTGGAGCTTCCTTCAAGATCAAGGTTCTTAAAAAAGATGACTCATGACAAAGTGTACAACAGATTCCCTCTGAATACTTTTTTACCTTCAGATTTCTTCTGGAGTCTTGATTTAGACTTTTGATCTTGATTTAGAAATGCACCTTTTGATCTTGATTTAGATGGCTCACTCTTAGCAATTTAGTCAGTGTTGAAATATTTGTACTTTGGTAACTAAAGAATGGTTTGACATAGCACAAGGACAGGTACTGTATGAGGAACAGTTTTACATACTGCTCTGAAAGATTGGAGCTAATGGTAAGCTGAAATAAAATACTGCTTAGAGCAGCAAGAATCATATGCATTTGCAGCTGTATTATTATTTTTAAATAGCCTCTTGTGCAGGAAACTTCTCAGTAGCACCAATTATTTCTGTGAATTGGATCCCCTGTGAGGTTTGTACCTGACATCTGGATGGATGTTTAGTCTTTGAAATACCTGGGGAAAACAGCCTTGAGCTGTTTTTATCTAAATTATTTATTATTTAAAATTAGTTATTATTTAAAAGATGTTTTTCTTTTGGCTTTGGTATGTCTCTTAGCCATAGCTGTCACTGCTTGGGCCTGACTTCATTCCCTGTCTTCTACGATGAAAAGCCAGTTCTTCATTCTCAATCACTGTACTTCTTTGCTTATTCTGAATTTCGTGTTTTCCTTGCTCTTGTCAAAAAAATCTATTCCTGCATGTTGACCAAAGAATACTTTTTCTAGTGTTTTGAAGACTCTGCCTGTGGAGGAGTAGAAAACATGCTGTGGTGTTTCTTCTGTGAAGGCAGATGAGGAGCTGCTTTAATTAGAAAGTGAAAAGGGAAACTCCTTGCTTCTTGCACTTTACATTTACTTTTGCTGTATAGTCTTCTAGACTTGACATTTGACACTGTAAAGTACAATATTCTTGTTGAATATCTGAAATTTTCATGACAATAAAATGTCTGTCGTGGACTTTCATCCTGAGTTGGCAAAAGCCTGGGCCTCCTGTCTACATGATAAAATTATTCCTTCCTTTTGTGAGCCAGGCATGTGATGCTGGGTAGTGATAATCTTTGAGTGATGAAACATGGCAAAAGTTCTAAAAGCTCTCCAGTTCATTAAGAGTATGCTAATTATGCCTGGTGGGTGAAAGAGAACTTATCCTTTTTATCCTCCTCATGTTAATTTTGGGAGAGTCACCTCAACCCTGTTGATCATGGAACCTCTGGCACAGCTGTAGCTTTGTCCCAGTTGCACTGGACTCTAGGTTGGAAGGAAAACAGTTTTTATTTGGGCAGTGAAAATAATTGGGAAGCTGAGAATTTTTTGGCTTTGCACCTTCATGCAGAGGCTGGAATGAAGGGGAGGAGCTGTGGTTTGGTACAGAAGTCAAAGTTCCCCATGTCATTTGTCTGACTGTGAACATCTTCCATTTCTTATGTCTCAGCCTGTGAAGTAATAGGGCTTGAAAAGTAGTGAGAGATGCTTTTGAAATGCCCAAAGGAATGCTGAATTTGATCCAGCCTCTTCACACACTTGTCCTCTGTTCTGCAGGTGTCCCAGAGCAGAGAATATTTTTACCTGTGCAGTAGCTGTGGATGCTCATGAGGAACAGAGTGCAGCAGAAGCCTGTCAGGCTGTGGGAGGTGAAACAGTGATTGGGAGGTGTGGGAGAGGGCTGGATAGCTGGGGAGTTTTCAAACAAAACAGATCTTTATCAAAAAAGCCAATTAATAAAAACTGAAATATTTCTTAAAGGTGTTGTTTTTTATAAAAGTTCATAGAAACACAAGCAAAGCTATAATGGGAGTGTTTTCATTGGAAGCCTGCCTGGCTTTCTGCCAACTTGTCTGCTGTTTTCTGTAATGAGATATTGAAAGACTTCAATTCTTTGAATATGTCTTACTCCTTGGCATCTTGCCTATTTTGGGGGAGGAGGGTGAAAATGTGAGCATGCCTGAGGTTCTGTGGCCAGCAATAATTCCATCAAGGAGCTTCCTTCCCCATTCCCAGAGCAGTTCTCTGTGCACATTTGCTGCCCTTTGAGGAAGGGCGGCTTCGAAGGGCATCAGTGCTCAACGCTCTGCAAAAGGGGTCTTGGCAGGAGAACTGAGATGTGGAGCTGCCAAGATCATTTACCTGCCTGTGGTGGGGAATGAGCTGCTGTCAGCAGGTGCACATGACCCTCCTCTTTGTCAGCTGGAAAACCTCTGCAGAAGCCTGTGCTTTTTTTCACAGATATCTTTGAGGGGTTCTCATGCAGCAGGGATGAGTACAGGACTCCTGAGGGAGGGAAGGATTTTGAGGCTTTGCCTGAAATGTGTTAGAGGAATTGAGAAGTGTGTTTGAAAGCAGTTAAAGATTGAGGAGAATTTTTCTCTTCAACAAAGCTAGCCTACATTTTCATTCCAAGTCTTCATCTATATCTCCAAAGGGAAAACCCTTCTGTCCTCAAGGACTATGTCATTAAAATGTTAGCTGGCCTAACCACAGATTACTTGCATGTTTCCATAGCAATGACACTTTGTAGAGCTCTATATTACACTTTGCAGGGTATCTACTGTACATCAGCCTTTTTGAAGCTGAGTAACTGTCTTGGAAATCCTCTGATCTGTTTTCTGCTTGTCACAATGTGGAGAGAGAGTCGATTTAGAGCATCAGAAAGAAGGCTAGTAAACAAGGCCGTGGAAGTGCTGAGGGACTTATAATTGACTTTATCAGTACTTGGTAGTTGTGATTATTTGTAACAGTAAGGTAGATTTAATGCTGTATTTAAACCTGCTATGCTTTTAAGTATCTGGCTTGAAGCTCTTGGAAAATACTGGAAGAAATAAGCTGTGGAGCCATTGTTAGACTAAGTGGTATCTGCCTTAAAACTGAAAATTAGAGTTTAATTAACTGGCAGGTTGATTTTGTATGCAAATACTGCAGCCAGAGAAGAAACAGCCTGCTTGACTGGATACTGCATGGGATATAGCACCTGGATAACCAAGGCATTCTTCCTGTTTTACTCCTGCATCAATGCTGTTGAAAACCCTCACACACAGGGTTCGGTAGCTCTTAGACCATGTAAACTTGTAAAATTTTTTATTCAAAACCTGACTGGGGAATGTGTGTATCTCATTGAAGTCACAGCCTACTTCGCTGCAGTTAAATTCAGGATTAATATAGCCCACGATTTTTTATGAGAGACTTTAAAAGAAATACAGTGGTGTTGGACTTCAGACACTTGCCAGCTTTGCCTTAGTGTTGGAGGCACTTTGAATTTCAGAGTCGACTCAGTTAAAGTCATGAGTTGCCTTTTCAAAAAACAATTCTGCACAGTCAAAGCATCCCAAAACTACCTTTGGCAGAGCCCAGTCCATAGGCTTTTCTCTCCAAGGCCCTGCACAGCAGCTGTGGGAGCAGCTCAGCTGAAGGTACCTGCTGGAGATGGCCTGGCAGCCTCCAGGGCTGACGTCAGCAACATCCGATCCCGTGCCCGGCACGCATTGGCTGCCATCCCTCTGCTCCATCACCAGCCCGTTTTTATTTCCCCCTTCTAAGTGACACTGAGCTGGGATTGGGATTTAGCTCAAGCTAGTCTGCCTGGGAAAGCTAGAAAGAGGGAACTAGAGTTGCTAGAGAAATTAAAACCAGATATGCCTGTGAATGTGTGAGGGAGAGCCAGTCTGCTCTCATTGCCAGGCAGTCACTGAAGGCTGAATCTGGTCTTTGGAATGTTCTCATGTGGGAGTGAAGGGTACAGCTGAGCTGTCACCTTTTGGGGTTTGGAAAGATCTGTGCTCTAAAGGTGTCCTAGAGACATGGTAGGGGAAGGATGCTTGTGTATCTGGTGCAAAGAGAAAGTTCTTTATTAGAACAGATAGATCTGTTGTGCTGTTAATCACTTGTGATCAGTGTTTCTCTCCCAGGAAAAAAGGAGGCAAGAAACCATCAGGATCATTCACTTTAATCAGAGCTGGTTTTGAGATAAAGTAATATTGTGCCTGTGGCTAGATCAGGATTGGACTCAGTGACGTGGAAAGAGACACGGCTGCTCTTGAAAGCATTTCTGTTTACTTCAAGCCAGTCTTATTTTACTTTACTTTTGGATTTTAGCTCCCTAATATTCATTGATTAAGGTATATAAAACTGGATTATTTTGAATTTAAAATCAAAATCTGTGGACTCTGTAGCAGCACAGGATTTCTCCTAGCAGTGTTGTTAGTACCGTCTAAGTACTGAGCAAGAACTTCTTTAGGATGCCTCTTCTAGCAACCTATTGGCCAGTGTTATGAGAGCAGCAGTGTGGTGGATGCTGCTCTGTTGCAGTAGACTTGCCATGCTATTACAAAATATTCCCCTTTGTTATCACAGGGGCTGGACTGTGAGGTTTTTAAACTACCTTTGTGAGTGTTCTCCATTTCTACAGACTGAAGTCTATGGGCTGAGAGGGTAGCCAAGAAATGCTGAATTGGATGGGCATGTTGGCCTATGGATTAAAGCAAGAGCAAGGGCCTGGTTCTGTATCCAGTACAGGGGAAAATCTATTATGACTCAAAGAGCTCAAAGCATTGAAAGTAAAGAATTAGATACATAGCTCTCTGGAAACAGGATCCACCCTTGCAAATAGTTTTGTATTTTTTGAAATGTGCAAGCTATTAAAAAGCATTTTTCAAAAGTCTATTGTGTAAAGGACTGGCTTCCATGAGTCAGGTTTTACAGGAACTGGTCCAAGCCTTATTCTTGTCCCTGAAAGAATTTCCTTCCAGTTTTCTCATGAAGAATCAAGTTCTGTAGGCAACCCCTGATAGTGGGAACTGATATCTGGCTGTTAAGGGAAAGGAGAAACTCCCACCTGTGGCAGGGACACTTGGTGTAATGTCTAGTGTTCTGTGTCCAAACTCCCATTCCTTAACTTTCTGGTCTTTGTTAGTTTGCTTTTCTGTACCCAGTGCTTTGGAGTGAGCCCTAACAAAGCTGCCAAATAATCCCGCAGTGTATAAAGGAGCAAGACTTAATCTGACAAGGAGGGCTAGAGAAGTATTCAAGTACTCTAGAGAACACTTGAAAGCCCCTTCTGGAGAGCCCCTACTACCAGTGTAAAACAGGCTTTTTACACTATAAAATACCTTGAAGTTGTTGATATGTCCAGGCCTTAATTTGAAAGTCCCATTGAAATAATTGCAGGTGCTGGTACAGTTTTCTAAGAACTCCCTGCATTCTTTTGTGGTTTTTATGCAAAACTTAATGTACTTTTTGATGACTCAGAGCCTACAAAAGATTCTGGAGCGAATCTACAGGTTTTCTGAGCTCAGATTTACTGTGACATGCAGACACTGATGAGACTCAGGAGTGCTGTAGCTGTCCTGTCCCAGATGTGATGTTGGGAGCGGGGAGGACCTGAATGCCCTTACATATTCAGGAACTTTGAATGGGGGAGATGGAACAGCACAGTGAACACAATTGATTCCACAGGCTTAGCCTGGAATGTGTTCCTCTGACCCTGGATGGGGCTGGGAGCTTCAAGCAAAGTAGGGTTGGAGCCGTGTCCTACTCTCAATGGTGCTTTGTGCAAATACTTGTGCGCTACACAAACAACTGTAGTAGTTGAGCTAGGAATAACTGAAGCTTCGTAACCAGGAAGCTGCTTCACTGAATCCGAAAGTTTTCACCTTCCTTTTACAACAAGACCTGTTATTGCCTCACTAGATGTGTGCACACCTGAAAGTTCCCAGCTCACCCCATAAAAAGAACCTGTATGCTACGGTTTAATGCCCGGTCCCGCAGAATGAATGCTGCTATCTGAATCAGGTGTTTGGTCAGCAACCCCAGGGTGCAAACGTCTGGGTCAAGGTTCAGATTTAGTTTAGATTGGCTCAATTAAAGCATCTACTGGTTTGTCAGAGAACAGTGAAGTTACTGTGTTGGATATTCAGTATGAAATGGTATTTGGAACTGCAGTTGGAAGCCTGTTTTCTCTTCTTTAATGTGGGAGGTGTGGCTCGGAGGTGAGTAGCTGGATGGTGCCAAGTAGCACACCTCTCGTTGCTAAGCCATTCTGTGCTGAAGCTGGAGATCAGAATCTTCTTTCTGCTGCCTTTATTTGTGTTTCTGTGTGTACACGGGGATTGTACATCTGAAAGATGGCTGTTGTCACTGTGTCAGGCCTGCTCGCTGGTGCTTGTGTAATCTGATGGCAAGGGCACAGGGCTGGGAGCACAGATGTTCAGGTGCTAGCAGCAAATCAATGTGTGTAGCTGCTTTCTTACTCTGAATGCGAATGTGACCTGTCCCTCTGTAAAACACTCTCATGAAATGCCTAAAAAATGCTCATTTTCGGTGGCAGTGTTCTCGATGAAACATCCAGTCTTTGCAAAACAGGGAAGAGCATTCAGGACACCTTTCCCAAAGAAAATAAGAAAGAAAATGTATAATACATTACTGCTCACAGACCAGTCTTTCCCAGTACATGAACGTGCCTGTGGCTGCTGAATTACTGATTCATGGTTTACAGTCAGATTTATGATAAAGTTGTTTGAGCAAAAACTGGCCAAACAGAAACGGCTTTGGTGTATGCCCTTACATTGTGTAACCTATTTTGAGAATGGAAATAAAAGCCTGTTTGCCATGAATTCAGGATAGGGGAATTCTGGGCAGGCATGCACCAGCCCTGCAGGTGTACAGTTCTGTCTGTCTGTTGGGCATCTGTAGCATCCCCTTTCCTGTGGTAAAGACTTCAGCTATGCAAAGTGGTGCAGGCACTCTAACAGTTATCTAACATCCCCTGTCCCCTTCCCTTACCACCTCATGTCCTGTAGTACTCAGAGTCACAGCCTTTGTTCCAAACAGGAGCCTAAATGACAAACCCAGCGTGAAACGTGAACCTCGGGTCTATGGCAGATATTGCCCTGCCCAGCCACCACTGCTCTCTAGCAGTGTTTTTTCCTCTGAAGAGTTCACCTGTTTGCTCTTGTGGGTTGGCTTCAGGACTGCTGATGCCAGAGCAACTGGAGTTTTTCCACAGTGGTGCCCAGTGCTCTCCAGGCTGTGCCTTTCAAACACAATACACCTTTGTCATTTGTTTGGAGCTTTAGGCGGCACCTGCCCTTGTAGTCGTGCCTGCACCAGTCTTCTTTTAACAAAAACTCCCATTTCCTCATACTCCTTACTTTTCCCCTCCCTCAAGCAAGCGTTTGATACTAAAAAATCTCATATCACAGTGGAACAGTTGACTTCAGGCTTCCTTTAAGATTACAAGTTCCATTTGATTTGAGAGAGCTTGAAAGCTGAATTCAAGATGCACATTTTGTCTTGTTTTTTTACTGTCATATTTCATTAACAGTTTTGTGATTATTTTCTCCTGTTTACCTTTTGTTAATCTGTTTTTCATTTTCAGCTCTTCCTCCAAAGCCCCCCAAACCAATGACTCCAGTCAATACAAATGGAATAAAGGACAATTCCAGTTTCTCTCTGCAGGAAGCAGAGTGGTACTGGGGGGACATCTCAAGGTAAGCAATATTGCTGGAATATATTAATTAAAATGTATTAATAGATATTATTAAAAGTAGGATAAGTCTGCTAGAATTCAAGACAAAAAGAACATGCCTTTTTCAGGCAGCATTTTAATGGAGGGGAATGCTTTAGGACTGTGCTTGGCAAAGCACCTAAGTGAAAGTATTCAGCTGGATTCAGGATATTTAGGTTGTTGCTTTTCTGGTGCAGATATTGCCAGTCTTGGTGACAGTAATTTTTGAGTTTCTAAATTTGTCCACATATACAATCTTTGAAAATAAGAGAAATGCTTTGAATCTGGTATTTAATAAAGTGTTTTAAGCATGCAATCCTGGAATGCATGCAGCTCAGCAAAATTTCAGTATAAAAATAATATTTCAGGATAAAAGGAGTTGCATTCTTATTTTTGGTTTCTTTAATGTTTGTTTAAAATTTCAGCTATATTAATTTCTGTTGCATGGTAATATGAAAAATAGCTCTTACAAATGCTAACCATCCCCCAGCTATGCTGAGCAGATGATAGAGACACATACCAAACAAATTAAATTTTGCCTCTTAAGAAAAACCTTCTCTATGCACTTGAGAAAATGGATGGCTTGGGCTAGGTTCAGAAAATGAAAGGCCTGTTTTTAGATATTTAATTGCATAAAAGAACTGAGATGTTCAGTCATCTCTTACCCTCTTAAGGCACTTCTGAAGAGTCTAGAATTTGGAGCTGTAAGAGGACAGGCAAGCGTGCTGGGAGTGTGATCAGCAATTGCTCAAACTTGTGCACATAATACTTTGAAGTACTTTGGCAGATAGAGGCATGAAGAACGTGTTTGCCACTTGAGCTCACTGACGTTCTGAGAAGGGAAATAAAGTTTCCATATCTTTATTGTACCACCCTTATCTTTTTATAAAGCAAACCCTCATAGATCTTGCTTTTGAAGGGCCTTGGCAGAGATATTTTTCTGTTAATTTTAAGCTGAAGCAGAGTGGCAAAACCTGATCACAAAACCCACTAGGCACAGTTTGTTTAAAACTGCTCAATATTGGTATCAGTTTATTGACTGTGGATTTGTCCCTCAATTACATGATGGCAGGAGCTAATGCACTGCAAATCGCATTGGAGTGGCTTTATTAGATTAAAACTTGATACATGCTCATGTAAAGATGGAATTGTTTATGACCCTGGTTTGGCAGCCAGCTGCATCAGCCTAGCAGGGCAGGAGCAATGTTCTTCAGTCAAGAACTTGTGCTGAAAATTCTGTCATGAGCTCCAGGGTGCAACTTGCAGGCCCAAACCTGTAGGTCATATCTGACCATTCAAAAAGGAGTTAACTGCGTCCAGTCTGTAAAATGGTCCGAGAGGAGTAAATGGATATGAGCATGTGATACTCAGTAGGAGTCAGTTTTACTAACAGAATAGTTTTCAGGTAGCTAAATCAAAGCTAAGGCTATTCTTTTGAATACTTTTGTTCCTTAGTATTTGAACAAAAAAACTGCTGTTGATTTTTCTTTGTAAGATTCTGCTAGGCTTCCTGCAGCACCTAAAGAATGTTGAGGCTACCTGAGAAACTTTAGTTTCCAAATGATTGTATTAAAAAGAGCTTAGGGCTTCCTTTTAGGGAAAACCTTTGAGGGAGCTGTTATAAAGTGAGTTACATAATCTGGGTGAAATGCTCATAAGCAAGATGCATATCTCTTCAGCTGAAACAATTTTCTTAATGCTTACAGGTACTCACTTTCACTAAAAGATTTCTTGGTTTAGCTTAGAGCTCTGGACTGAGTATCCTTCTGCCTCAGTTGTAAATAAGGAAAAGTTGCGCTGAAGCTAGCATGGTTGTAGTGGTTTAAAAGGGCTGTAAATAAGATCAGAGTTAAGCCAATAACGAGCTCTTGAGACTAAAACTGTGCTAAACTCCAGGCACCTTTGAGCTGTGATTCTAGAGACCATGTCTTAAGAGGTCAAGACTGACTTCTCAAAGGGCACCTGTTCCAGTGTGGACTTCAAAACCTGAGGAGATTAAAGTGAAAGGTTGTGAACTGAGTCACAGCTGCTACTGTTGTTTAAACAGAGACTCCTTCCTAAGTGGCAGTTGACTGCAGCTACTTTTCCTTTAGCACAGCTACACAAGTTGAGACTTGCTTTAGGTGGCCTAAAAAACTGGAGGGCCTGAGTGTGACAGAAGATTGAACTCTGCAGACATTGGTGTTGCTGGGTGCAATGTTCTACCTGTGGCAAAGGTGATCATGTCCTTAGCACTTCTAATTTTGCGTCCCTTTCCGTTCTGCAGGGAAGAAGTCAATGACAAACTACGAGACATGCCAGATGGAACGTTCCTGGTGCGCGACGCATCGACCAAGATGCAGGGAGACTACACTCTGACACTGCGGTGAGCACTGGGCACTTGTGGTCCCCTCAGCAAAACCCTGAGGAGCTGTTGCCATACCACTGACAGCCCTGGCTGTGTAAAGCTCATGTGGCTCAAGCTGAGAGATGTTCCCAGTTCTGCACATTACAGAACAAGCAAATAAAGAGCCAGCTCTGAGAGTCAGTTCTGCTCTGTGCATTGAGTCTTGTCCCTCACTAAATACTCACTAAGATCCTCACTAAGGATCTCTGTGTAGATGAGATAGGACTCAGGGAGGAGAGCTGCTCAGGAGTGCTTCATAGTTTCAGAACTGCTAAGGTAAAAGGTGTTTATAAACCAGCCTTTGATTAGTAAGAGAGTGTTGAATACCTCATCAGCGTGCAGCTTTTGAGAACTGAACACAGTGTCTTGGTAAAAAGAGTATCCTGTGCTTTCTGATCTAAATTTTAGGAAATACTGACTTGGGGCTGTGTTCTTTTCTTCATTAAAATCATCTGCAAGTGGCAGGTTTCCCAGAGCTGCCCCAGCCCTGTCTGCTGCAGTTAGGCAGAAACCTCATGTGACTGGCTCTGGTGCCTTGCCCAGCCTGCCCAGCCACTTGCCTCTGACAGCCTCCCAAGGGTGATTGTTAGGGACAAGCAGGTGAGGCACAGAAGCCACAGCCTTTGTAGCACACCCTTGGGAGTTACTGTGATACAGCAGGTACTTGATCCTGCTGTGAAATTCCATTGCCTTAGTGGTAGGTTTGATCCCAAGGGTGTAGTTAAAATTCTGCTTCAACTTCTGCCTCCAAGTTCACAGCCTGTGTGCTAAGGTTTGGCATGATTTAGTTGTTTTACTGAATGCAGCTGTCTTCAGGAGGCAAAATTGTAAGTGCAGGAGAAGGACAGGACACTGTCTAAGCAGTCTGTTGTTGGGAAAAAAAGGAAGAAATAAGCACTATATTTGGGGAAACCACTAGAATGTATAAATCTGGATAACTAAATTTACAACCATCTTGTAATCCTCAAAGGATTTTGTATGTTCACGTATCCTGTATTAGCACCCTTAACTCAAAAAGATTCATTAATAATTGTATAAATCTGCACTCACTTGAATACTGTTAGTGA
The DNA here is from genome assembly GCA_013399915.1 of Illadopsis cleaveri. Taxonomy (NCBI): domain Eukaryota; kingdom Metazoa; phylum Chordata; class Aves; order Passeriformes; family Timaliidae; genus Illadopsis; species Illadopsis cleaveri. The sequence goes on from VXBB01018750.1 coordinate 209,514, forward strand.
CCCTGAATTGCAGGAAATTAGGGTTTGGGTTCTCTTACGGCTCCTTTATTCAGCCTTCAGCATCCTCCTTTTCCCTTACAAAACGTCTGGCAAAGCTAGGACTTAAATACCATAAGCAGGCTCCAGAATGAACACATAGGAAGAGATTTACTTTGGGCTTTGCTCCTGTTCAAATAATCTCATGATAATTCTGTGTGTATTGACTCTTAAACTACTTAATACTGCTGCTGTGTAAAGAATCACTGTGAAGGTGTGCAGTGTGGGAGCCACTTGCCCAGGAATTTCACTGGCGCCTTTGTTAGCAGCCTTAGTGCTGATGAGGGATGGGAGGGACCCAGTAAAACCTCTGAATGGCTGTCCTTTACAGGAAGGGTGGCAACAACAAACTGATAAAGATCTATCATCGGGATGGAAAATACGGCTTTTCTGATCCACTGACATTTAATTCCGTTGTGGAGCTCATTAACCACTACCGCAATGAGTCCCTTGCTCAGTACAACCCGAAGCTCGATGTGAAGTTGATGTATCCCGTGTCCCGGTACCAGCAGGTAAGATCTTCATCAGACAGATCCCAATAGCTCTTAGTGCAGA
>VXBB01018751.1:0-42356 GCA_013399915.1 Illadopsis cleaveri
AGCCTCCCTGGGACAGGGCTCCCAACACGTGTACACTCCCTATAAGGATACTGAGGTATAACGTATGTTGAGGCATAAATAAAAATCAAATTGGTCCCTCTCACTGTGCTTAGATTGTGAGGGGATAAAAGCCCCATTTTGGGTCCTTTGTTGGAGGCACAAGCTTCAACTGCTGGTTTGTTTTTCAGTTGTTGCACCAAGAGGATCTGGACGTCTGAGACTCTGCTATGGGAAACCTGAGGTCAACACAGTAAGGAAATCTGGTGTGACTGAGTGAGTGTGGCAGAAGGGGTGTATTGGGAAGTATTCTAGTCCCAGCTCAGGTGATGCAAGAGCAACTGCCCGAGTGGTTCCTGGATGGTCAGACTGGGAAGTTTCCGCAACAGTAGGAAGGAACATTTCTTTCCTTGTGCACAGCATGGGCCAACAAGGTAAACAACACTTTCCTAAACAAAGTGTTCTGGAGAGCCAAAATTTTATTAGATTAAGTGGATTTAGGATGAATGATGGTCTCATTTTTAATTACTGCTTTGGTCTATTTGTCCTATGAAGTGCTTGTCCTATGAGTGCTCTGCTGTTTAGTGTGATTTAGATGGATACCAATGTCTAAACTTTTAGCTGAGTGGGTTATATACTTATCACAGAAGATCTGGGCTTCATTACAAGAATTAACTTGTTACAGTTTGAGGGTTTAAGCAATCTCTCTGCATCCCAGAGCTTGGAATAAAGAATAAAAATCAGCAAACCCCCACTTCTTACCAGGAGATCATAGGTTCTTCTACAAGTTCTATGTATGCAGAGTACTTAAATGGTGGCCTTAAAAGCATGAAATGACAATTCATAGTCTAAGCTCTGATGGTTCCCAAAAGTGGTTACCTAACCTCCATGAGAAAGTTTATGGTATCCTGGGCATCTGCAGCACAAAAACATCCCAAGACAGAGTTATGAAACTAAAATAGTGAATAATTGTTGGTACATCACCCTGCCTGGACTGTTTGCTTTTAATGGCATTTTGCAGTTATGTAGATGTACTCGTTTACACTTAATCACCATATTCCTGAAAGGACAGCAGAGGGGTTGCATGGAACTTCTTCCTCCCTTATGAAACACCATAAAGAAGCTCATAAATAATAAATTTTATCAATGATTAGCAACATCTCTAAAAAATGGCTAAGAGTCGTAGAACTGGAATTTTCCTCCTGCTCTTTCTTCTCCTCTTTATAAATCCTTTTCTCCTTTAAGCATGTTTTCCATTTGTTGCAGGTACCCTGAACATCTCAGATATTTGATCAGATGGAGCAATATGGGCAGAGTATGAATCTTGTGAAGTCAATGTCAGGGCCCTGAGGACATTGCATTCCAGCGGTCTCCCCACTTCTTGTCTGCCTACACTGACATCCAGCTCTGGCATGGGGCAGCCATTGGTCTGGGGTTGTTGGTGTTGGGGTGCCAGGGGCTGTGCTGGAGGCCTCCCCATCACCTGGTGCATCAGCTCAGCCCCATTACTTTGTCTTTGTGCCCAGATTCCCAGATCCTCAGACAAGCAACCAGCTGTTGCCACTTGCCAGTATTTGGTGGAGCTGCAAACTGGTCCAGCTTCCACTTACCTTAGTTTTGTGCTGCATACCTTGAGTCTGGTTGTGTGCTGCTCCTCTTCCAGGTCCTGAAATATTACACTGCCAGTACCATTTAGCAGTGCTCTAACAGGAGAATCTAGAAAATTGTCACAAGAACACCTTTGTGTCAGCCCTGACATATTTTCAGGTTGACTAAAAAGGACAGGGAAATAAATGTCTCTGCAGTGGTGAACTTTCCTGGACAGTTCCCTGTTTTCCCATGTTCTTCCTTACTGTAACTTAAGTTTGCCCATGCTATGTCTCATTCACTTCTGAATGTACTTTTGCTCCATCTGCTCAGGCATTTTATTTTCCTTTTTTGTTTATTTTGAAGTACATAAATGTATCAGAAATACAGCTTAATTGCTCTGCAAGTGTTAAATTTGCTATGTGCATAAAAGGAGGGAGAGGGACTTTTTGTATGGGCAGATAGTAATAGGACAAGGGGTAATGGTTTTAACTGAAAGAGGGCTGTGTAGTTTAGATATTGGGAAGAAATTCTTTACTCAGAGAGTGGTGAGGCACTGTAACAGGTTGCCCAAAGAAGCTGTGCCTATGCTATCCCTGAAAGTGGTTAAGGCCATGTTGGATGGGGCCCTGAACAGCCTGATCTAGTGTATGCTATCCCTGCCCATGTCAGGGGGATTGGGAGTAGAAGATCTTCAAGGTCCTTTTCAACACAAGCCATTCTATGAAACTGAAGATGCAAAGTGAATTTGAGAATTATCAGACTAATAATAACCCAACTGCTTATATTTTCTTTTTCATAATAAAATTCAAAGTGATATCTCTCAAGATTAAACTTTGCTAATATCTGTAGGCATTTGCTTTGCACAACGTTTTTTTTTGTAGGGAACTAAAAAATCTAATTTCCAGTCTTTTTTCTGAAGACAGCTTTATTTATGATCCAAATTGCATCCCTGATTAGTAGAGTTTCTCAAGAAGTATGCTATTTTCGTACATCTGTACACACTGGAAATACTGTAGAGCTGAAGAAATTACCTTTTTTTCAGGAGAAGAGAGACAAATCAGGATAGAGGAAGTAATTTTTCAGCCATCTGTCTTCTCAAAACACCACCAGCATTCATGCCTTAAGTTGAACGCCATGGCATCATACTTTCTAGAGACTGAAAATTAGAAAGCATGGACAAAATAGGTCGCAGTACTTGGCCAATATGTTCTGTCTGATTCTGACTGTATACATTACTATACGTATAAACAGTATCTAGGTGCCCTCTGAAGACCTGCTGAAGTGGAAACTCCTTTGGCAGCCTTGCAGCTTTTATGTCTCCAGGGTAAGTCTTGTGAAAAATGTAGTGTGCAGAACAGAATCAGAAAACTTCATAATGGTAACAAGGTATTTGAACAGCAGTATGACTTTTGAGCTGAATCTCATAATTCTTTTTGTGAATCAACTGCTGCTGTAAATTTTCACTGAATGTCATTTAAGTGAGCATTTGCATGTACAAAGTTATATCAGACGCAGTGAAATAGACTTACAGAATTTCTGAAGTCTGTAGATTTACTAGTGAATTATTTTATTTCTACAGACTTTGTGAAGTATCTTATAGAACAGCATTTTTGTTGATATAGAGTTTGTGAGTGGCTTAATAAAAGGAGGGAAATAAAAATGAAAAGAATTCTAAAGGTCTTTCGGGTATTTCTTTTAAAGTCAAAGATACAGTTTTCCAAAGACCTGAGTTAGAGTAGAGGTAATTCTAGATAAGCCATTCCTTGTGAATTAAAACATCTTGTGGGAATGTTAGGAATATTTGTTTCATTCTAGCACATTTTAGAGATCTCAAAAATGCTTTATTTTTCTAATTTTCTTCTTCTGGACTCTTGACTCCAGACTCTTTGTCATGTTAGTGAGAAAAACTCAAGAGTTTTATGACAGCTGTTGATGTGACCTGAGAAGGGCTTTGTGCAAGGTGGAGGTACTGAGGGTGCTGTCAGCCTTCCTGGGGAATGGATATAAGAGGCAGTGGTGCCCTGTGCACCATTAGAAGTACTAACACTTGTCTTCAGCGACAGAAGAGCACCCAACAACTTTCGGTGTTCTCTGCTGAGTCTGGAAAGTACGCTAGTTGGACAATTATTTTCCCTTTCTCCTTGTCTGCCTGGCCTCAGCTTTTACCTGGCTTTGGGGTCCAGGAAAAAAAAGAAAAAAAAAGAGCATGCAGAGAAATGCTAAATCCTTCGGTTGCATCTTTTCATAGCATTTCATGACTTCTTGCTGTTGTATTTATTTTAAGTTTAAGCTTAGAATAGGATACTTGAAAGTCCATTTTATTGAATTGAGGAATTTCACATAATTTTTGGAAGTAATTTTCTTCTCTTCAAGTATTTTGTATGATGTTTGCACAGCACAAGATAAAAATGTCTCCTCTATCCTCACACTTCCTTCTTCTGGGTGAAAACAGACATAATTGCTTGACTATCTTTATATGCAGCTTTTATTTCTATCTCCTTTTCTTAAGTCTTCTCATCTTTCCTGGTTCCATTTCAGCCTCGGCACGACTACTTGGTCCATTTTCATCAGGTTGCCATATGATTAAATGATTGTCACACTGTACTAATACGGTGTTTAATGCACAATAGCATTTTAGGAGGTATCGTGCACATTCAATTTCTAAATAGTGGCTTTTTTTTTATTAACTGTACTAATCTTTAATCTATTTGGCTGCTTGTTTTTTTGCAGGAAAACAAAAAACAGATCATAGAGTTTTGCCTCCAGTACTGTTATGATCTCCTTGCTTCAATCTCTGGTTATTATTGGTGCAGTTAAGTATGTGGATAGTGAATTCTGGAAAATTGGTTGTCTGGGATATTGTTGATGTCTTTCAAATATACTCTCTATGCTTTTGACTGTGCTGGTGTGCACATTTCCAGACCTTTTTAGAAGTATTTGAGTTTTGGCTAAGGTCTTCATGGTCATGGACTAATGTCTGGTGGATTTGGCCTTTGATGGTGCTGAAGTCGTGAGCAGAGCCAGCCAGAGGCTGGCTGGCAATTTTATTTCCAGAAACTTCTCACTAGCACTCACTAGCAAATTTCTGTTTCCAGAAACTTCTCACTTGCTGTTTCCCAGCAAGAAGTTTCCAAGTTTGTGGTTTCCATGCATTTGAGCAAAATAGTGATTTTTTGCAGGGCCTATGTCTGTCTGAGTACTTCAGCTGTGCAGCAGTACCTGAAGTACCTCCTCTTTTGCCAAAGGGATTTGTATCTAATATGGGGTTTTTTTCCCCAGTCTATCCAAGTGTCCGCTGGTAGTGTTTGGGCTGTGCTCTCAAGCACATGCTGTGACTCTTGGGATGTCCTGTGCAGAGCCAGAAATTGGACTTGATGATCCTGGTGTGTCTCTTCCAACTCAGAATATTTTATGATTCTGTGACTCCAAACCCACGCCTCAGCACAGGAAATGAGAACAGTGATCTGATTTCTTGGCCAAGCCTTGACAGACTGCCTTCAGGAGGAGAGACTGGGAAACTGTCTTTTAGCAGTGACTCAGTGGCATCATCTTCAGCCCAGCCCCAACTAAAGCTACCAATCAGCCTGTACTGCATCAGGAAGAAATCTGCATCCCAAATTTCCTGCATGCAAGCAAGTTCTTGTCTCCTCTAATGCCTTGTGTGGATTATAAAACTATGGCTTTGCCTCTTGCCCCAAGACTGCAACACTGCTAACGTTGCAGCTTTAAGGAAATTTTAATTATTTTTGAAAACTGGTCTTTCTAGTTCTAATCATTCTTAAAAATGTAGCCAATCAAGAGTATCATCTGTTAAAAAAAAATTCAGTCAGCCAGCCTTTGCTGCTCAGCTTTTGCTACCAGTCTGTTATGCCTGTCACAACAAGTTGACAGATTGTCACAATAAATGGCACAAGTTTAGGATGTTGTTTTGTTGTTGTGTTGTTTTTTGTTTCATACTTCATATGAAGTACTTTGAAACACATTTTAGTAGAGGAGTATAATTAAAGTATAGCAAATGAGTTCTGAAAGAGGGGAATAAGTTACACAGTGGTTTAAAATTGTTAGAATAGTATTTTCTATTATTTTTTGTTTACCTGGAGGGACTGCAAATTACTGCAAGTGATTGTGAAAGCTGAGGAAATAAATATTGATAAGGAACTTATTGCCTGAAAGCAAACTAGGAATGTGAATATTTCATTTACTTACTCAAATTACTTAATTGATAATTACTACTGCTAAGCAAGTTCAGATAATGCAGCCTGCCAAATTCTCCTCATAAGAAGATGAAAACCTGGCGACGGTTCCAAGAAATAAAAATGCCCAGCCACTGGTATACTTTTCATTAGGTATTCCTGTTCTGTCTGATTTTCCATAGAATTTTTCTTCTTTTTTTACGTCCTGGAGTCTCTTGGCAGAGATGTAATTGTGGTTTCAGTTCTTACTTCTCTTACAGTTGCTGATGCATCAATGGCCCTTTAAAAGTTATGTTATCATATATCCAACTGTTTGTGTCAACTGGCTCTACTGCCATCCCTTGTGAATTTTGACTCATTTGGCATTGTTAAAACCAAACCCTTTTGAAACCATTCTGCTCTAAAATCACCTTCATATCTGTCCCGAACAAGTGTGTTTAAGATCGCTCAAAAAATCACCAGCAAAGGTATGAGCAAAAGTCAGATTTAATATTAAACTACAAGGCACAACAGATTTGTTGGGAAGATTCAAGATTCACTCTACTTACAATGGACAACTGAGGCACAACAAGGAAAGCAAGCAACTACAAAACCAAACAAAAACCAAGCAATTAAAACAGAAATTAATTGAAACTACCTAGCTGTATCTCTGTATCTGTGTGTAAAGACACTGTAAACAAGAATGAAAAAGAAAGTGGCCTAAAGGTTAACAACACTTAAGCTTAACAGTACTTTAACTTAACTTATACCCTAATTTATAGCTTAACCTTAACAATCTAATACAGAAATTACACTTAACAGCATTTATCCTAAATTATACCTATACCTTAACCTAACTTCCAGATTTGCTGTAGCAAATGCGCAAAGGGTATGCATGCAGACATAGTCAGTGCAAGATAAGACGTCAGTAATTATACTCACTTCAGATGCTTGTGCATCTCCTCATGGGCCCCATTCTGGACCACTGTTTATAGGGTTGCAAGAGAGTGGGCTTCAGTCATAACAGTGTTTCTTCCTGGCCACAGTTCATGTCCGCACTTTCTTTGAAAGTGTGAGGATAGGAATGTTATGCCATCAGGCCAGAGAAATATTTTCCAAGGGTTGTCGTGGGAAAAACAGAAGCTTGTTCGGGGTTCCTGAGAGTGGAGGGTGCTATTTGATAAGCTCAGAAAGAGCTGAGCCCAGGATGCGTTTTCAAGGATGAGGCCTAACATTTTCTCAGAGAACACTGCAGCCTGGAAAGGAGTTAAGGGGGAATGCACCACCACAATATCTCAAGCAATCACTGTCAGAAGCATGGGCCATTTGTCATTCAGACCTATGACCTTGTTCAGCCTTGATTCCTCCTCATCTTGAATCACAGCTACCTCTTGTCCTAGTCAAATGCTTTCAGAAGGACTGTTCTTTACCTGACTGTACACAGAAGACTTCCCATCCATGCCCTTTCTCTGTCTTGGCTTTCTGCACGTCACATTTTTCTTTCTCACAGGAGTTTACTGCCCACTGATTTCCCATCCTTCTGACTGTGTCATTGGTGTTTTGGCTAAGCTCATTAGTTCCCATTTAATTACTTTCATTTGACTTCTTCATGACTGTTTAATTTCTTCTTCCCACTGTACTTCTCATTACCCCCTGCACTGTCTGGTACTCTACTAGCATGCTATGTTGCCAGTTTCAGCACCCTTCTTTCTCTCTCTCCTTTTGTTCTTACTCAGTTTTCCATGTTAGTACACAAGCCCTTGGAGTAACAGAACTTTCACTGCATTTCACTGAAAATTTGAATTTTCAAACATGTAATGGGAAAGATTTCCAGCTCAGAGCAGAGGGTGGCTAAAATACAGATTATCAGACTATCACTAGATTCTGATAGGGCAAAAAGCTCACCATTCACCAAATGCTCACCCCTGCAGGCTGGACAAGGAAAGACCTGCCAGTGTTCTGCAACTGGTATAAATGGAGAAGTGTTCCTGGACTGCATGGTCACCTAATTCCTCTCCTGAAATGCTTGCCTTTCACATGTACCAGCCAGACTGCAATGTGTGAGGGTGGAAAGCTTTTACCTTTGGGGTTGGCATATTGAAGAAGTTACCAGAAATGATAAAATAACAGTATTTCATATTAAAAATGCTGTTGTTTATACTAGGTTTCTGTACATGATTACATTTCAGAACATTGCCAAAGCAAGCAAAATTTATCACATTGTTCAAAATTAAAGAAAAAAGAACACTAATTATTTTTAGTGTAAGGAAGGGACAGGAACTGGGTACACCATATAATGTAGTTACCTTTCAAAATCAATGCAAGTAAAAAAAAAAGTGAATTAATATTATCATTATTCATTTACACATTCATAGAGGCAAATTTTCTAACTAAATCGTATCACAAAGATAGATTTAGAATTCTCTTGGTTTTTTTTGTATTTTTGCAAAGAACAAACACAAGCAAGGACTGGACCAAGCAACCTATATATACACAGCACTGTTAAAATGCTTACTCATGCCAGGGAGGGCACTGCTGTGGATGAGCCTTGCAGAGGCTGATCATTGGGTAAAATTTGTGAAAATATCTTCTCACTGAACCAGTTCAGCCTACATGGGTTAGTGCACAGATCACCCTGTTCAACCGTGCTGTAAGATTCAAAACTTAGGACAAAGGTTTCCAGGAACCTTCTTTGTCTTAGTTAAACACTGGCCATCTCACTGTAGAGTCAAACAGCTGCAGTATGACCTCTCGGTCATTTTGTTCAAGTCCTTACAGGTCATATTGTGGTGTTTACCAAGAGACATGGTGCTTGTTGCAGAGGTCTTGTCCTCCTCACAGGCAAGAGTCAATGGCAGCAGAAAAAACATATTATCCCCACCCTTTTGGTGATGTGGAATTGGAGGATGAAACTGAAGGATGAACTGAACTATGATGGTTAGTCAAAGTCAGAGAATATTGAGACATATCACTCTGGTTCCTTGGCCAGGATCTGAAACAGAAGAGGTTTCCTCATCGTTTGTCTCAATGAGAAACTGCTTGGAAATAATGGGCAGCAGAAACACTGAGATTCAGTTTAGTAAAATTAATACACATGGTAAAATTATTTCCACTAGCAATAGTGCCATCAGTTTCACAGAACAACAAGAAAAAATAGAGTTTATGGATAAAGGAATCCAAGGAAACAAGGTAAAGAATGAAGTCTATTAATTTAAATACCCATGTGACTTTAACTAAGTTCCTACGAAATAATGAACTACAGGCAGTGGCATCTTCAGTGGTGGTGGGGTTCTAAAGAAATTAATGTTAAAGTATTTGGTTGAAAAACATTTGAATCATTTAAATGAATGTTCAGTAGTAATAAAGAGAATGGCTCTTCAGGCCTGGTGCTTGGATTTATAAAATCAGTGGAAACAGTGCCATATAATTATTTTGGTATGGCCTCAATTTCACACTGGGGCAAGCAATGTGATCTAAAAGCTTCAAAGACCAGAGGGAACACTAGACCTCAACAGGCCAGCTGTTTACCTGACATCAGTGGAGCAAAACCTTTTTACAAAGCCGAAAATCTTAAGTAGTTCCCTGTAGTTGCAGGCTTTGGCTTTGGATACCCATAGACTGTTTTTGACACCTGAACTCTTATGCAGTTCCCATAGTACTTGACAGACAGGCTTGCAGAATTGATCCACAGAGCATCCCATGTCATCTCTTTTATCCGCATTCTGTTGATACCATCCTCACAGTGCTATATATTAGATTTTCAAATGACACAGCCCAAGAAAACAGCCCAAGAAAAACAGCAAAGTTTCCCTTCCAAGACAAGACATTTTTTATAGAAAGACACTGGTGTTCTGAGCTCTGTGGCACTGCATTGTGTCAAGCACTATTCAGAGCTCAGGAGGGCTTCTGTTGCTTCACATTTACTAAATAGTTAGCTTCCATAAAATCTCCTGTTTTCTTCTTCCCTCCTAGGTTTCTCACTTTTAAGTAGCCTTTTCCCCACCACAAATTCTTCCTACAATGAGCACTACAACATATTTAGGTAAGACAAGGCAGAATAGGAATCTAAACATTTATATTAGCATTTTTTACCTTAAATGAAATTTAATCTTAGAATGCATATTTCCTATCTGTGTTTTGGGGTTTTTTTTTTCCTAATCTCTGTCTTTTTTAATCTAAGGTTGCTCATTTACAGAGCTACAGCATTTAAGTGACTGATACCTCTGAGACCATCTAATGGATCCATCAAAGCAGGGTCTCTTAGAGCAGGTTGCCCAGGACCACAACCAGTCAGGATTTACGTATCTTCAGGAATGAAGTCTCCAGAACCTTTCTGAGCAACCTGCTCAACTGTTTGACTACCCTCACAGCAAAAGTGTGGGAGTTTTTAATGTTTAAATGGTATTCATTGTGATTCTATTTGTGCTATTTGCTATTTATCTGCTCACTGGGTACCCTTGAGAAAAATCTTTCTCTGTCTTCTTTACTCCCATCTGGAGTATATACACATACACACATGTGTAATCCTCCCCTCACATTCACCCTCCCTCACCTTCTCCAGACTGAACAATTGCAGGTCTCTGAGCATCTCCTGACAGACAATGTAGCTCAGTTATTGCACAAGAATATAGATAATTCTGAAGTTATATTAACCCAAAGCATATTAATTTAATTATTTTAAATTATAAATGGTGTGAAGGGACAACAGAATAAGCCAAAAACATGTGAAAGAATGATGGGATAACCTATATGAATGTCAATTCAGATTGTTTTGGATTAAGGCTCCTTCTTCTGTTTAAATAAAACTGGTGCCATTTCTGAAATTTGACTTGGTCTCAGTTTTCTTGGAAAATGGTTTTCTGTATTTTCTTTCCTCCCATCTATTTTTGTCTACTACAACCCTGTGATTGACATTTGTATGATTTATTCCTTTAATCATGGCTTCATTGTGGCACTCTTAGAGGCCTAGAGGTTTGGTGCTTCATTGCTTTGTTCCTCACATGCTCCTTGCATAACTTTGATAACTGAAAGAAAAATTCCATCACTGAGATTCACTTCTGTTTCACTTTACAGAGATGAAAATTAACAGACAATCTTTTAAGAAGATCAAATTAACCATTTTTCGCATTTTATCAATTCATTGTTATGAAAACAGACTCAAGGACATAGACACACTCCAGTCTGCAGCTGCTATCTAAATTTGTTCCAAATTTTTTGTTTATTCTAGCTATTCTAGAGCTTAATTTTTGATTATAAAGATACAACCAGTCTCTATTAGATTAAGATTGCCTCTCCATAGCTAAGAGCTTGTACCTCTAATGTTTTGTATGCAAATCAAATTAAATATGCAGACACTCGCACTCCTAAATACTCTCCATTCTGTTTGTAAGAGGGAAGAGCTGTTCTCAAGAAAAACTGCTCTTTAATCTTCTCTTCACTGGCCTGTGTGTCATAGTGTTTTTGGCTGGGCAGACTGATCATCATCTTTCCAGTGCAAAGAAGTATTTTATGAATTGAGTGCAAAAGCTCCTCAAGCAGCAAAGTCTGCAGTTCTGCCTCTCAGCAAGGAGGAATACTGTTTCCTCAAAGAGAAGTTATTTGGTTGATTTGTAAGGAGTGGGAGGCAGTTGTGGTATTTGGCACACTTCAGCACTGATCCCCCAGAGCTTCAAGAAAATAATTTCAAAGGACATTGCATGTCATCAGATGGCCAGTGGAAAAAAAAAGAAGCCCAGTAGCAATATAACTGTTCTCCTGCTGGTGTTGTGAGGCAGACAGAGAAAAGGAGAGAAAGGAAAATTTGGCAGTTTGAACAATACAAGTTTATAAAGGCAAAACCAAAAACCTGCTATTACCAGCACTCCCATGTTTTTCAGTTAAACACTGCATTGCTCTTGAAAACTTAGACCACTGTCAGATTATACCCTTTTTTGACTCAGAGACGGGGCAACTGAGAGGCAGTTCAAAAACTTTTATTCCATTTTCAGTGTCGTGTGAAGGGTGAGACAATACAGATGTTACAGTTCACGCCATCACAATCAGAAGCCAACTATTTCCAAATTACAATACATTATAAATGTTTCTTGGCCTATCAGCTTTTGCCACACAGTGCTGTTAATGCCTTAAAGCCAATCATCCAAAATCACCCCTCGTAGGTCCTACTACAATGCACCTTTCATAGTTCTATTTCTCCAAAGTATCTAGGCTTATTTGCAAGGCCATCCTTTTAAACTGGTTTCTAGTTCCATTTCTCTCTTAACAATGTCTGTCTTATTCCATGGCATTTCTAAGTCAGCATTTCTTATCTCAAGGTTTGCATACAGATGCCCATTATGTGACCTTTCTGTCAGGCTTTGAGAATCCTCTACAAATCCATTTCCCACATTTCCCAGTCTCTCCTGAATGGAAAAGACTTCTTTGATGGCTTTTTCTATAGTTCACTGTGCACAATGAAGTACACAAGGCACTATCACTAATATATCACTATAACAATCAATGCATGACCCAAAGTAGAAATTTAATTGTTTGTGAAATCTTTCATTTCTGCTGTGGGGTGCTTCAAATTTTACTTCATGAGCCATATTACATTGAGAGATAGAGGATATCTCTTTTTATTATAAAGGGAGATGCCACATGTCAAATGCCCATTATTTGAGCAGTGGAGCAGAGCAAGACTTCTAGAGGATATTAACAAGCCTAGTTACTTCATTTCATAACTGGCAGTGGTAAACTTATTTGAAGTGAATTATTAGCATATTTATTGAAAGCCAGGCATTTTTTAAGTGTGTCAGACTGCACATTAAGAAATCTGGCAACATTGAAAATATTTACTAAAGAGTCTCAAAATTTTAAGAAAAGTTAGCAAACCTTTTCAGTGAAATCTCTCCTCTGCTCAGGGATGGCAATGGGAATTCCTTAATCAGAGTAATCAGTGGCTTATCAGACTCTAATGGATAACTCAAGCTGCACAGGGGTCTATAAGACAACCAAGGTCCTAATCACTTCCTAACAACTCTGACTGGTACTCTCTTATTAATATCAGTTTCCTCTCTAAATTTCCCTTGAAATTCCTATGTGAGTTTGGAAAAATTGCTGAACTGTTTCTGCAAAATGCAAAGAATTTTGACAAACTTCCCTAATGTATGAGGACTAGGTAAGCACTATGATTTTTAAGGTTTCTAAAGTTAGCAGTAGAAGTGTGTTTTTATTTTTTATAAAATATAAAAATATTTTTTCTGTACTATTATTTTGAACATCTTTTGCTGGTAAGCAATGACAAAGGACCATTACTAGCAGGAATTTTATACTTCTTTACATTTTCTTACTTGACAATCAACATGAATATTATGTTTTATGTGATTCACCTGGATGGACAAGAGATTTTTATTTGTCCAACAGAAAATTTTTGAACCATTGTGTAATGGAGGTACACAACGTGTCCTTCCCTCCCATCCCCAGATAATGAGTGTGCTAAATCTGTGCATGTAGACCTTAGGAAATATCACTGGTTTTGGTGTGAAAAGAAAATAATGAAGTGGAAGTTGGCATCTTCCCTCCATGTTCTTTTACTAGCAGAGCTGCCTGGACACCCCTGCCCTGGCATCTCCCACCCACTCACTAAGTGTTGTCACTTCTGAACCTGCTCATTCTGAGTGTTCAGTGAGGTACAGAGGAGAGTGAAAAACCTAAGAAACAAATGTCTGTGCACTGCAGGCACTTCCCAACAGCAGCACCACATTGTCACTGTCCCAACTTTGGCATGCAGACACCATTGTCTCAGCCAGAAGGCTGTATTTAATGGAAAATAAAACATCTTCAGGGCCATTGTTCCCAATTTCAGTTCCTGTCATGTTATTTTAATTACTTGAATTTGTTTGCAATTAACCAGGTAATTTTATATTCTAGTTTATTCTGTTTTAAAAATGTCTTCTCTTATTTTTCTTTCTTTACTAAATGTATGAACAAACTGCTGCGATACCAATATCTGTATAAAAACAGTAATGAGATATAGATCCCCATCAATTTTTTTCCATCCACATAAAAAAGGTGAAAAAGTACCTAAGTTTTTCAAAGTTTAAGCAGTTGACAGAACGTAATCTATGGTGAAAAGGTTTCAGTGGAAGGACCTTATGCCTCTCTTTTTTTTTTTTTTTGCTAAACAAGTATTATTTAAATTTTCCAAATGTATTGCCATTATGAAGGAAAATAAATTATAATTCTTAGGTGTCAGTCTTGGGTATTATTTGGTACCTTAGATTCATGTAATGTTGTTCTAATGCATGCATACACATGCCTTTGCACCTCTGTGTATATGTCGGGTGTGGGGAACCCTTTGCTCTGTTTGTTTCAGTGAAAGGAAGGCAAGTTGTCAGCAGAAAAAAAAATACAGCCTTTCAGCTAAAATAAATTTGTGGACCTCCATGGATTTCAACTGAGGAGCTGGCCAAGTGTGTTGATAATCTCTAGGTCAATCTGCCTGGTATGAGCCTGCTCTGTACAAGTGAGAATAAAACTATGTAGTCCTCAGAAGCTAGGGGCATATGACTGACTTGCAACAGATAAAAGCCTGTGACCAGATGGATGTGAACTTCCTCTTAGTGTACTCTGATTTGGTTTGTTGAAATGTGCTGCATCAGTCCTCTGAGAATGCCTTGGGGAAAAAATAACTTCTGCTATATGACTGGATGGCAAAACCTTTTTGTAGATATAATCAAGTAGCAATTATTTTGTTGGAGGGTAAGCAAGATAAATAGTCTGTGAATTAACAACTGCAATATAATTTCTTGTTTCACCAGTAGAGATATACATCAGGGCCTAAAATACATCTGCCACTCACTTTTAAAGCAGTTCTAGTTGAGGCTGAACCAGAAGGGTTCTGGGTTAACCAGTACTAACGTTGCTACTCTTATCTCTAAAGAGCACAGACACTTGTGTCCTGACGGAAGCTTCCATCCTGCTGCTTTCCAGCTTGCCTCCACCTCTCTCAAACCTTAGGGCCAACACTTCTATGGACTCCAGGAATCTCTGTGCAATTTGTTTTATGAAAAATTTAGTTTCCACCGTTCAGCTTTTTCAAACTATGCCCCGCTAAGGAGCATTTTTCTGTGACCATTTGGCACCCAGTGCCTATGAAATGTTGTGCCATTTCCCTCATCTGCAGTGCTTGTGACCTCCGTGAGGATCACAGGATTACCTGTGCGAGTGCATGCACAAGCCTTGCTGACAGCAGGTTCAAGTATCAGTCTTGACAAATGCTTCAAGCTGACCTCTTCACTTGGCAACTTAAGGCCTGCACCACCTGTTGACCTGTCTATCATCTATTTCAGCCCACTGAAAATCTCAGGAGTGTTTCTTTATGCTTTATATTTGTTGAGGATCAGCTTGAACTGTTTTGCTTTGACTGCATGGACAGATACTTTGGTATGAGTCATCTGGCACTTTTACACATTTTATTAATACTGCTGTTTAAGTGTGAAACCCATTATCTGCTGCCAGTAGATCTCTCCTTCTGTTTTCTGCTTCTCTTGCTTTATTTTGCTTTGAACTTTCTCTAGTTTTCACCTTCTGCTTTATATTCTTTACCAGCAACTACCATTTTCTTACATGTAATGCACATTCATAATAACCTCTCACACCATCTACAGCTTTCCCTATTTTTTGTTCACTTGGATTTTTTAACTACTTTGGCCTATGAGATTGTAGCATTTATAGAAGGGGGTGGGAGCTGGAGCAGTTGCTGTAAGCCTGCTGTAACTTTGTATTACAATGGAGGTTAAACTAGGTGAACTATCAGTCTTTCTTTGCCTGACTATGTGTCAAGAAAGCATGAGGTGGGAGAAGAATTCAGAAACAAGATGCTGTATATCATCTGGCATGTTTCCACTAACTTCTCTGGAGCTAAAAAAATTACCCAAGATTATTAGGGGCCCTAGATGCTTCATTTTGTGAAGTGCATTTTTGAGTAGGTATTTGATGCCAACACAGTGAAGCATCTTTTTAAGGAATGATTATCCCTAAGTCTGATACAAGTTGAGGAAAAAAAGTGGGACTGATTTTTGAGAGTAACAGAAGTAAAAATACATTGTCTTTTCATGCAGTAATTGATGTTGTATGCTCAGTTAATATTCAGTAATTCATATTCTGATTACTATATTTGATAATTTCAGAAAAATCCTAATATATTTTGTCCATTAGGAAAGCATTTAACAAACAAGTATATAGATAGTCATTATCACTTGAATTCCTATTTTACCTGCTTGTAATACCTAATAGGCTAATCTTTTTTGAGATTAAAAATTTAAAACTGCACAAGAAAAGCTGTTCGGATATGTGTTGGGAATCAGTTCAGATTTGGTCTAGATACATTTCTATTGTCTTAGATCAAGGTTTTCTGAGCAAAACATTTTATCTGCTGCAGAACGTGGGAGTGTAGATGGTAGTGGTGATCCATCCAGCTCAGTAACATGTTTCCATACCTGGTGTTAAGGAACACATTCTCTGAGGCAGCTCGGGGTGCAGCTGCAGTGGGAGCTGCAGGCTGAGCTCTGGCTGCTGGAGCCCAGGCACAGAGGCCGTGAAGAGCCGACCCTCAGCACAACAAGGGCCCGGGGAGCTGCGGCCCAGCCAGGGCCGGACACTGAGACCTGGCCGGAGCCAATGACCCCAGACCTGCCCGCCCTTAGACTGGGGAGGGGATAAAAGCCCAGGGGTTCCTTCGTTCAGGATCGAGCTGTTAGTTTGTTATTGCACTGTGAAGAAATTATTTTAATGGTTGGGATGCCTGAGGCTGCCATGGGAAACCTGGGGTCCACCCTGCAAGGAAACCTGTTCTGACTGGGGGAATGTGGGGACTGCAGCTGGGAAGGGGCCTCAGCCCCAGCTCAGGTGGTGCAAGAATGACTGCCAGAGTGGATCCTGGATGGTCGGACTGGGAAGTTTCCTTAAACTGAGCACTGTCAGCTGCACCAGAAGAGGGTAAAAAACAAATGTTAGACTCCATAAAAAAGGTTCATTTTCATCAAACCTGATTCAATTATGGACAAAAGGATGACAGTTTGCTTCCCTTGTCATGTTCAGAATGACCCTGAGTGCTCCTATGGCAGAAAGCTTTGCAGCTTTTGAGTGCTGCAAAGCTTTTCACCTCAGGAACATTTCTTGGCAATGAGTTTCACAAGGTAATTGTGCACTAAAAAAATGCATTTCCTTCCATTGGTATGAAATGTATTGTCCGTCAATTGTATAGGCTATTTCCTTTCCTTTTCTTTTTTGATATTACTGGTGGAGATGTTGGTGTTTCAGATTTTTGTCTCTGTCTGATGCCTGCCCAGCCCACCAAATGGCCTCTAGGAGTCTTCTGAGGGTGGTGAGTAAATGGACATTATTAGCCTATTAAACCTTAGCTGTCTTTTATGTATGTTGAGTCATTATATAACTGATTTACTCTAGAAAGTCTTTATATCTTGTATGTAAAGTCTGCATGAAGAGCTAAAAGCAGCTATACAAATTGGCCCACAAGATGGTGATAAGCCCTCAACAGACAGGAAAAAAAATACTGGAAAAAAATATTTAACTGAAATAATTTATCGCTACTATATCTGTTGAAATAAAATGCAAAGGTACCTGATATGACATTTGATAAACAAACACTTCAAAATCTGAAGTAACTTTAGAGGCATTTTCCATTGAAAGAATATGCAGTACTTTACAACCAGTATTCAAGCAATTAGAGTGCCTTGATAAGCAAATTCTTCTTGACATTTTCTGTTAAACCTGTGCCATCCATGACAATCATACTATTGTTGCTGTACTTGGACTCTCTTCAAAGTGATTCTGTAATTCTACACTTTTTTCTTGTTAGTTAAAGGAGCTAGAAGTAACACCATGTGTGCCTTTGGTGTATTATAGCTACTAAATAACCGTGCTTTTAAGTTAGCTATGCTTTGCTTGCAAAGTATCTCTGAATTATTTAACGGACTCAGAAAAGGAAGGTAATACTTTATTAAGACCTTTCACCCCTTCTATTTGTCACAGATAGTTGGGAGTACTATTGATAGCAACATTAACACTGCTGATGACAAGTTTTGCAGTTTTTGCCTTTACCATGTGCAGAAAAGTGCCCAGACAAATAAACCTGAATAAGATCATCAGCATTAAATTTTCTGGCAAACAGGAATGTACCTTTAGGTGCAAGTATTTTGTGAACTATTAGTGTTCTGAAGTCTAGAAATAGGTGTTGTTTTGTGCTTTGTTCTGACTGTCATTAATTAAAGGTTATTATTCAAATTTCACCACATGGGAAAAACTGGTAGAAATAACAAACATAGAAGTGACTCGTTCAGTGTTGATTTTGTATGGACAGATTTCTTTTACTGGCCATGTGGATCCTTAGTCGGTTCAAAAACTTTGCATTTCAGTCAGGGTTTATTGTCCTCTTTGCCTATTTGCCTAGT
The DNA here is from genome assembly GCA_013399915.1 of Illadopsis cleaveri. Taxonomy (NCBI): domain Eukaryota; kingdom Metazoa; phylum Chordata; class Aves; order Passeriformes; family Timaliidae; genus Illadopsis; species Illadopsis cleaveri. The sequence goes on from VXBB01018751.1 coordinate 18,209, forward strand.
TGCTGTTCAGCGGTACTGGTGGGTAACAATGTAAAAATTCTAAGGCAAAATGCTTTGAAATGTTTTTTATCACCTAATCATCAAGTAGTTTCATTCAGAATTCTTATATGAACACTCTGATTGCTCAGAGTTCTGATGTCAAATTTGGTCACTAAAAGTTATCACTGAAAATGTAACTGGTTCAGAGGTATGTGCATTTGTCATGGCAGTGTTTATCACACAGTTGCTCATACCATCTCCAATACAACCTTACCAGTAAAATTTCTAAAGCCCCTGATTAAAAGTTTAATACCTGGAATAAATCTGATAGTGTATCTACATGGAACTCTGTCTAAAGTCATCACCAGCAAAAGATTCCTGATTTGATATCACAGAGACAACAAATGCAGAAAAAAAAAATAAAGGACTTTTTAATCTTTTATTGTATTTACTTTCAATTAGCTGATACAGTCTACATTCTGATCTCTGAAAGTCCGTTATAACTAGAACTTGGGATGATATTTATGCTGTAATAATTATTGACAGCTGAGATATATATCCCTCATGTACTCTAATTGTCATGCCAAAAAAACTGAATGATGAGGACATACTGACATATTAATTATTAAAAATATAATGTTCTGTGAGTAGTTATTGAATAAAGATTTCTACATACCTCTTTTGTTATGATGATTCTACAGTTTTCTTTAATTATCTTTAAAAAGGCTTGCCTTGTTCTATATCATTGTGAAGTAGTGAGCAGTCATATAGCATCATGAACAAATCTGTTTATAAATATGAACATTGCACACAGGAGCTCTATAAACTGTTCAGCCAGGTAACAACTGTTTATAACTTGCTGTATTTAAAATATATTGCTTTTAAAGGCTTGAATTGTTAATGATTTCTTTAAAAATGGCTTGCTTGCAAGGAGAAAAATGTTCTGTTATGAGCTTTATTAGCTGAGAAATCCTTCACACTGGTTTTAGATACTGTCTGCAAACCACCAGCATGACTTGATTTTGTTAGAGTTGGTTACATCATGAAGTTGTGACAGAGGATGATTTTCTCGAGTGCATCTCATGCATGATGAATTTGGTGGAAGTATTGTTAGAAGGAGTATTTTTCTTACTTGAAATGTTCTACTCTTACAGTGAAAGTGTAAGATACAGTTTTATTTGTAAACAGCTGAAGTGTAGTGTCTGCAATACACCACACAAAAGTATAATCACTGTCAAAATGACAAGAAAACATCACAGAGAGTGACTGCTGGAATTGACAGAGGTGACAATCAGGTTCTGAAACTGTTTTGTTCTGATTGCATATTCATGATTCCTCTCTACAATGTGTTGCAGTTACTGTGTGAGTTGTTCTAAGCAGATGTTTTAACATGACTAGATTGACACCTTGTACTTTGAGATTTGCAAGTCTAATCTTTCCCACTGTTCCTTTCACCTTCTTCTCCAATGTCTTAACCTTGACTTGCAGGTTTAGTTATGGGACACATCCAAGAACACGTACATGCAGGAGGAGTACAACAAACTGTTGCATCTGTGATGCTACACCAGGGATGGTGGTTTACTGGGACAGCAATAACCCAGTCTGACACCATACAGCCCACCCAACAAGTATCTGTCAGTAACTGGGGAACACTCATTCAGCAAAAGCTGAGAAATTTTGTACACCCTCATGACCAAATCATTTGTCTGAATTTCTCTCTGGCCTTGGTTTGTTCTTTGTAAAATGGCTTTCTTGTTTGCTGTTTATTTGACTCATTTGGCTTTTAGGAAGTCTCTTCCAACATGCTGTGCCATAACAATGACAGCAGCTGGTGAGTGAATGATAAAGCTGCAAACATTTGTAGAAATAAACTGCTCCATTTGCCTTTTGGATAAGCAGAAGGCAATGTTCTCTCTTCTTTATGGTTTTCATTCAAGTTCAAAGAGAAATTTGGAGGGAACAAAGCAAACACAATATCTGTTCATTTTTTTTTCTTTCATTGTTTTTCAGACAAAGTCAAAAGAGTTTGGCAATTTTCCAAATAAATGATGATTTTTTAAATTCTTTTTTTCTTCTCCCAGGAAGTGACAGTTTATCAAAAACTGAAGTTCTATATAACTGCATTGCTGCAGACCTTCCAGATTGTATCAATACATAGTCAGTGGTCCAGAAAGGAAATTACTATAAGGGGAATTTATGAAATATGTGCAAAAAGATGAGTGAATCACACTTTTATTTCACATTAATTACCTCCTTTTTCTCATCCTCCTGTTAACAGGAGGATGTACACAGAAAAGTTTTAATTTAATCTCAGTGCAAAAGTAGAAAAGGTGGGTTTTATAATTAAAAATATCTCATGCAATTAAGAACTACTTATTCCTATCCATCTCCATTCATGAACACAGGAAATATATACTATAGGATGTAATTCAAGACTCAAAGGCATGGGAGGGATTCCAAATTTCCTGCTGCTTTTTCCAATTGCTGCCTTACATCTGACCTTCCTCACATCGCAGTCTTTCCACCATTTTCCTGGGGACTGCTGCTCATGTTTTCATGGCAGAAAATACAGAAATCTTACATTGGCTAATCTTTCTCTCCATGAGGTTCACATCTAAAGGCCATCATGCACCACAGTCATATGGATTTGAGTATTTTTTGAGTTAAATATGCTTTGGAGAGAAAGAAGAGTGGGGCATCTCTCTACAAAGTGAACAAGCTTGCAAAGAGTTGCATAGACAGCTGAAAGCTGATTTTATGCCTGAGGGACAGTGACCAGAGTAACAGGCCAATTTCCTTTTGCTGTCTTTGAGCATACAGTATAAACACGTCTGGATGAATAAGTTGCATTAGTGAAGGAACTGCTCTACCCAAGATTAAGGCAATAGGTCCTGGTATTTTGACAAAGCTAGTCAACAGCAAACCTAGGCATTTCAGACCAGGCCACCTAGATTTGAGGTATTTGCAGTGAGTCAACCAGACAGAGAACATTGTTGAGCCTGGTCCTTTAATGGGAAATAATTCACATGGCAACACCTTAGACTTTTGTCAACGTTTCTGCAGTACCAAATCAGCCTGGAGCAGCAGCTGCAAGATTATTCAATGTATCAGAAAGTGCATTTTGATATCTACCCAAATGGGAGAATGCATTTAAAAACTTGGGTGGAACTTCAAAAAATCTAGTCCCTTCACGATGCAATATGCAACATTTCAAGTGTCTCCATGTCCCTCCCAACTCCCAGAGCTACCAGCAGCTGAATAAAAAGAGTTAAATCACCTAAGATGGCAGAGCTAATCAAGCCTTGCTGTTGTCAGAGGGAAGGCACAAATTACTTTTCTGTCTGCCTATCCCCTGCTGCAGAGACCTGCCTCCTCTTTTTCAGCTTCTGTGAGTCCCCAGTGAGCTCCAAGTCCAGCACTGATGTCTCTCTTTTTGTTCATACAAACCAGAATGATGCTGTGGCATAACCTGTTGCAATGACTCTTGCATCAAGTGAGGGGGCAGATAGCCCTTTATCCACCCTTATGTTTTTTATATTAAAAACATAAGGATATTCTCTTTCCTCTAGATGTATGGTCCACAAAAGTATTTGTGGTCACGCAAATTTTGGAAGACGTGTCAAAAAGGAAGATATTTTTTGTAAGATGATGATGTATTTTGCAAATTTACTGCTTTTTAAGAAATATCATACATTGACATGAAACCTTGTAAGTTTTCTAATTATACCTGTAATGTTTGTTCTTTTAGTGTTAATGCCTTTATCAATTTTTGGCATATGCTGGTGCTTTCTTGAAAAAAATAACAAACATGATAAAATGCAGTTTGTTAAAATTGAAGTATTTTTTAGAAATTTCCACTAAAAAAAAAAAAAAGAAATTGAAGTCTTTGAGCAAATTTTCAGTTTTCTTATGTCAAAGCATTTCATAAATGTTAAAACAGCTTTTCTTCAATTTATAGAGTACATAAACATGCTATATGTGTATAGAAATTATGTAATTATGTTACTAGATGTTTAATGTAACACCCTTTGAGTTTTATAATAAAAGGAGAACAAAATGTTTTAATGATATTGCCAAATACTTAGATATTACTGAAATTAGTACTTTTGGGTTTTAATTTCATGGTAAATTTTTTATTTCATGGTAAATATAAGATTTATATGACTTTTTATTTGGATATGAAGTAATATATNATTTTTATGACTTTTTATTTGGATATGAAGTAATATATTTCTGCTAGCTGCTAGGAATATCTTCAGAACACAAATTGTATTTAATGAGTTTTTTTCACCTTTGTGTGAAGAAGTAACAACACGTTTTCCCACAAGATGGCAGAGGCGAGCTGTGAAGTTTAGGGGCAAAGATCTATGGAGACACGTGAAAATCTGAAATTAGAAGATACAGGCTTGATAAACCAGCTAGAATGAGGATATTACGAAGTCATAGGAAAAATACACCTTTAATTAATTTTTTTGTGAACAAACAGAACAGCATGTATTTTATTGTACAATGATATACCATGGCTTTCTGATAGCGAGCCAAAATTTGCTACAAGATATAAGTACAGTTATCTAAGATCTTATTTTTATTTTAAATGAAGCGTTTTCAGGCACATATTTCAGTCTCAATTTTTATACTCATATGGCTGAAAAGTGTTCATATATTGCCTGCTGTTAACTGAGTAGTTAGAATCCACAACTCATTTTACCTAAAAAACCAAAAACAAAACCAAAACCCAACAAACAAAAAACAGAAGAAGAAGAAGAAGAAGAAGAAGAAAAGATATTTGAAAAGACAATAAAGATTCACTGTATGTGTAGTGATAAATACATATTTAAAAATATATTTTATTAATAATAATAATTAATATTTTATTATGCCAGATCTTATTCTTAATCTCATTAAAATTGACATTAAAACCCCCCATAAGTAATGAAATACTGCATAGCAGAGTTGCCATAAATATACAATAAAGTCCTTGTTCAATCATGAGAAGGGCCATCCATCATCAGTGGGCACACAGTGATCACCCCTGCTCCTGAGAAATAGAAACAGGTTTTTCACTAGCTTCATAAAAATCCTGCAATTCTTTTTATTCTGATTTAATTTAAGCTTGGCAAGAAAGCAAGTGGAGTACTAAAGCCAAAACAGCAAATTCCAAGCCTTAAGTAAAAGCTGGGGTTTTTTCCTTGTTTTGTATGAAGCAGCTTGGACTGTGTGTCTGTCTCTCTCTACACATGCGTGTGTCTGTGCACAGCTCCACCAATCCCCCCACCTATTTCCAGCTTTTCCAACCCTATTTCCCAAAAACATGTTGGGAAAAACACCTATATTGCTAATCATGAATACTACTTTATCATGATAGTGCAAAGAATGACCATTTTCTGAAGATGCCTGTGCAGAGTGAGTNTTTATTTAGGAATACTACTTTATCATGATAGTGCAAAGAATGACCATTTTCTGAAGATGCCTGTGCAGAGTGAGTCTCCATGTGGTGGAAACCATCAGTGCTGCAAACACAAGGCCAGCAGCAGCTGCTTGCAGCAGCTCAGAAGCTCCACACGGGTTCTGCCCTTCCTGAGTCACAACTCTCTGTGAGGGATGGTAGATTTACTCAAGGGAATGTAAAGCCTTCCTGTGAGGAAGGCCTTGCATGAGGAAATGGTTTATCCAAATGGATCCCAGCCGAAGTTAGGGATGGCGGTTCAGAAAGCATGGCTTTGCCCCATCCAGCACAAGCACTTGCTGGTAAAGGGTCACATTTGGATACCTGTATCTTTCCAAAACACTATGGGGCAGCTGAGGATGTCTGCTCCACAACATAGCAAGGAATTCTGGCCGAGACAGACTTTTAGTCTTTTTTTCTTGTCAAGTCAGGTCAAGTTCCTACTTTGCAGCTTTCAGATGGGTTTCCAGCAAAGTGATATCACCTTGCCTTTGACAAGCAATAAGAGTTGTCACACAGCCTCAAAGCCAGCAATGCAGCAAACTGACTGTTTCAGCTGCTGTGGAGGGAACAAGAAGAAGCATGGTTGGCTGCAGGCAACAGGAAGTTCTTGCACTGAGTCTTTGTATAACTTAAGTATCCCTGTCTGTCTCTCAATTGCTGTTACTCTGTTGGGTCTTTGAGAGTACTGTGATTTACAGAAATGCATGTCTTCATGTCAAAAAGACTGTGTAAGTCACCTCTCTATTGTTGAACAAATACACATGTTGCTTCCCTAAGGCCTTGGAAAAGAAATTCCAGTGGGAAGGATGTTCCACAAGTCACTCAAAAAGTTTCCACCTTAAGTGTTTGAGAGCTTTTGCTAATCTTTAGCACAGCTTTCTGTAATGATTGTTTGTGCTCATAATTTGGAATTTGGTTTGGATTTTTTTTCGCCTTTGACCAAATTCTAATTGCTTTGCAATTGCTATGTCATTTGAAGGCTTTGAAAGCTGATTTTTATTTCCTGTAGTTTCTTGATCTTGACTACAATAGCTTCTTTTTTCTTTATGATATTTTATGACTTTCCTGCTTTATGCAAATTTTTATCTGCATTTCCTAAGAGATAGATCCTCTGCTGAAATCACCAAGGGCTGCACTATTCTCATGAATGAAAGTTAAATAATGTTATGGATGCCTTAAAGCTAATTGATGCATCCTGTAAGTATTACATTGGCAAATACAAACAAGGTGCAGGCTTTATTCTGGCATCTGGGTATCCTTTAGTTTTAACCTGCTACTGAACAAAAGTGACTGTCAGGTATTTTTATATTTTTGAAACACTTTGTTGCAACATAGACTAAGAAGATTTTGTTTGCTCAAGTGAAAGCTTACTTTATAGATGTGTTTTTTGACTCATTACACTTTTAGGTTGCCACTGTTGTTTGGATGTCTCAAAGAAGAATGGGAAGAGTCTAATTCTCATAACACCACCATAGTTTGTACAAATCAGTTTCAGAGAAGTAAAATTCAACTTGGCTCCTGAAATCAGTTGTCTGCAAGAACAACCAAAGAAGCTGAAATTGAAAAGAATTTGCCTAAAATGTGTATTCAGTTTGTTTCTGTTTTGGTATCATCTTTTTGATGTAGGGTTTATCTTATCCAAAGACAGATTTCCAAATGGAAATCACTACTGCTCGATGATAAATAAGAAATATTCTTACCTTTCCCAAGTGTTTTTTACTGTGTCCTGAAGAGTTTGAAAATGTTACCTCTGTTGTGAGTTGATTTAAACTCTTTTGACTGCATTGTCACAGCAGGAAAATACGCTTATAAAAAAGTCACCGTAAAGTGTCATTTGGAAATGCATTTTTTTAAAAAATCTGTATTCCTGACAAACTTGATACCACTACCACTTTTAGAAAGTAAAATCAAAGGATATAGGAATAGGAATCACTTTTGTGCTTTTTAATTTTTCTAATTGTGAAAAGAAGGTGTAGCTCACCAATGAAATTTCAGGTTGTTTGCACTCTCACAAACATGTGGTGGCTTGTAGTTAAGCACGACAGAACAAATGGAATTGGCATGTCCTTCTTTCAAATTCCTGGTGAGAAAGTTGATTACAAATTGAAGGGACTGGTAATTAAATGGATAACAAATTGTTACTTTTTAAATTCTCACATGCACAAACAAGAATAGATATTGCTTAGCTTTCCAAATTTTTTACACATTGGAGAATAATATTGTCTTGTATTACTCTGTAAACTCCCAAAAAAGCAATATGCAAAAGTGTCAATAATTCATGTTTATATGTCACTTGGTTTTGGAAACAAGAAGGCTGAATCTAGGATGTAAGTCAGGTTCATATTGTAAAGAAAATAATTTAAAGGAGCTTTCTGTTTTGAAAATGAAATAAAATACATGATTTCTTGGGTGTTTTATTTATTCCAGCATCTCTTAGTTTGGGCCATTTACATGTAACATTAAAATATTTCATGATATCTGGCTTCAAAAAGACTTGGAACTGGGAAGTGAAAGTTTGCCATTTATATTTCACCAGAAACAAGGATTCCGAGATCACTGTTTTTACAACTATTCTGTTGGTAATAGGTCAGAAACAGATTTGATCCATTCTTCCAGCTCTTTTCATATACTAACTGGGAAAAGAATAAAAGTGTTTTGTTCACATAACACTTCAAGCAGTTCTCTGAACACAAACAAGGAATAGAAATATCAGTACTTTGTCATTACTTTCTAAATTAAAAGTTTTACAAATAGTGCAAACTAAAGAAGGAGGAAAAAAGATTGAAATTCATATTACAGTGGATTCAACAGTTCTGTTTGACTTTCAATTTACAGCTGAAGTAAAATGTTTTCTCTCTCCTTCAGGTACTCTCAGAATTTCAATCTGACTTTGACTATATATGAGGTTTTTCCAAGATCTGTTGATTTCCTGAGCTGCTTCACCGGCAAGCTGTTGCTCATTGATCAGCATAAAAGGAAGGCTTGGTACCTTTGATGTTTTGTGGGTCTGAACCTCAGACTGGAACGTGTTAGTTAGAAGGCATGGAAGGAAGGAGAGGACCCTTGGCGTGGGTTGAAGATGTTTATTCTTGGAACTCCACGTGCCAGAGTGAGAGACTGGAGCACAAACAGCCCATTAAATATCAGGGGTGTCTCCCAGGTAAGGGGGATGCTTACAACCAATCTCAGGGGAGAGCAGGAGTGACCAAGAACAGGGGACAATTGACAGAGCCATCTAGGGAAAGAAAGGGGAGTGGGGAATATGATACCTTGCTGAGTTACTTTGAGGACTTACTAGAATTCTTGAGGCCTAGGGTGTGGTTAACAGTGTGACTGACATGATCTATCTCAGGGAAAGACCACAGGAATTGGGGATGGGAGATTACAGGGTTGAACCATTACAAGACAAATAATAAAAAAAATATACAACTTTGAAAAAACCTAATCATGCACCGCAACAAAGATCTACCTTCCTCTGATTGAGAGGTTCCACATTTTTAATTATTGTTTACAGGTTGAAAAAATTCACTTGGATATGTAAAAACTTCATGAGGTTCTGTAAAAAGACAGAGCAAAAAGACATTGCTGCCTTCAGAAGAGCTTACTGGTCTCTTTGAGAAATGCTGCAAGGAAAACATTTTTTTTTAATTTAAATAAAATTTATAATTAAAATTCAGGGATAATTATTTCACCTTTTTCCTTGGTTATTTGGAGCAAAGCATTTCCATTTGTCAAACAGTTTCACTATCAATCTAGGTTACTCTGAAAAAGCCAAGGAAAAATGCCAAACCACTTGCATTTAAATACTACAAATCCATTTTTACATCTGCCAAGTTTTGCTGGGCTTCACACCAAAATTATGTGAAACTACAAATTTCTTACTGTGCCACTCTGACTCTCCAAGGATTAATTTAGAAAAGAGGAGTAATAGCCCACGTGTGTGTACTCTCTACTAAGATTCTTTCTTTAAAGTTTTAACAGCTTTTTTAGCTGTTTTCTATCTCTTTAGAGTTTTAGAGAATAAAACCTTTCAGCCAGAAGTTTTATATCTTGCAGTTAACACTTGAAATCCGACTAAGTTTTAATCAGTGCAATAGTATGAGCTCTCTTTCACTTGTGACAAGGAATTTTACCACAATACTATCAATGTACAGCTCATGCAAAAACCCCTTATATGATTAATTTTTTGACAATTGTCCTTTCCTTGCCTTCTTGACAGAGCAATTCAGTACTTTCCTTATTAATTATGACACTTAAGCACTTCAGAAAACACTTTTCATCTTCAAAGTTTTCTTCAAGCATTAAGTGTTATTTGTTACATGTTAAAAGATTGACATGGGCCAGGCAGAGAGAGAGCAGCCTCTTTGCAGGAACAGGTGAAAGAGTGGAAAATTTGGGGCTTGGTTCTGTTTGAAGTTGTCCTCACATAGCCTCTTCTGCAGCCAGGCATGTTTACACAGCCTGTAATTTCACCCTGGTTTGACCCCAAGAGCTCTGCCTCAAGGTCCTGCAGGAAATAAAGCTGGACCCGAACCCCGGCCTGGATCCCATCATCTGCTTTCCTGGTGCCTGAGGGTCAGCAGATCCCTCCCGCTGCATCCTGCCGAACAAACTGAGCACACGGACCACCGTTCCACCAGGCCCTGCGGCCCTGACATCCCTCCGCCTGGGTGTCCTTTCGCAGAACAGAGGCAGCCGGTGCTCCAGCGGTCACATGGAAATAGCGCTCCTCCTTCGAGCAAATGGGGTCCCTGCAGCCCTTCTCAGCTCCTGTAGAGGGTGGCAGCTTCTTTACGTAGTCTGTGAATCTCACTGAGTTACATGATATGAGCCAGAAATAAAGCTATTACAGAGTATTATGTTCAAGCCATTCAATTGCAGCAGCCAGTATTACAAATCTGGGGGGTTTTTAGTATGTATAGTATTGAAAACCCCATTGGATAAACTTTCAGGGAAATTTTATGGGGTTGTGTTTAATCTCCTGCAGCACACAACACCTGCAATAAAAGAGTTAGATATGTGGTTCACTGAGCAGCATGACTGATGTGTGAGCCAGAAAATCATAATATCATGAATGTTTTTATTGCAGGCTCTTTTCTTAACCTAACCTTCTTTGTCTCCTTTCTATCTTATCACTGGACACAGTATTTATTTAACCCGTGCCTCAGTTTCTCTTACTGTACAATAATGAAATTCACACTTCCTAAAATGCTTAAAAATATCTCTGGACAAACTCAGTACTTAAAAATCTCTGGATGATTGTTAGATCTGTATAATTGCTGTGGTAAAATTTTGCAGGCAAAAAGATTTCTGCAGGTACAAGATATACCACAATATGAGACTCTCTGTGATTACAAAAATTACATTGACCTAATGGTCCTTGACACACAGTTATTTTCACACTGGCAGTACAAATCCAGTCAGACCTAAGAGACCAAGCATTGTCTCCAGGGTAGCTACTAAACTTCAGACTAGTAATGACATATGCATCTAAATAAAAGTGGTTCCTTTCAATATGTACAGATTTTTCCTGACAGTATTAATGATTTCTGGTGACTAAAGTCTATATTGACAGTTACTGACAGTCTCCACACAATTTATATACAAATCATACAACTGAAGGGAAAATGTTAGGAAAGAAAATATTTGACATACACAGAAGCAAACAAACAATGCTTCAAGCATCCGTTTTCCTCTTACTGGGGTGCCCTAAATTATGATGTACTTCCTTCAATGCAGAGTTTCAGTAACAGATACCATCCTCAGTTTCATACCATCCTGTGAAGGATAGAAAGAAAATGTGTGTAGTTTGAAATACCTCTCAGTATTTCCCATTCACTAGAGTATAACTCCTATATCTGGTTTATATAATCATTTTCACATGCTGTTGATCACAGTACATCAGTCATCGCCCTCTGTACAGAAAACATACCAACTCCCTGTTTTGCATTACCTTCAGTAGCATATAGTGGTTCACCCTTAATCCTGAACCTGGACTTCTCTGTTCATGACTGCCAGCCTCTCTGCACAACAGTCCTGGTGGTGCTCTTATGGTGAAACAATGTCTGTTTCATACTGACTGCTTTAAAATTCACTCTTTTTTTCCTCTGTCTTTGAAATTGCGTTGATTTGTGAGTGGAGGACTCCTTTCATGAAGTGTTGAGGGGTCCCTGCAAGGACTCTGATATGTAGAAGGAGCTGGAGCTTTTTGATCAGTGGCTTTGTTTTCTGCTTGAATCCTGAATATATCAGCTTGATAATTTTTTTCGGGTTTAGTTTTGTTTTACGATGTCTCTCATTTTGTTTTCTCCATCCCATCTAGCAGAGGCTTTTGAACTCTCTGGCACTCCAACAATATCTGGATGGATAGGGAGCTCTTTATTCTAAGAGTTTTTTTGATATCAATATTTAATTTAGTGAATTCCACCTGCACTGTAAAATAATCTAGCATACAGAGGAGTAGGTACTGAAACACTCAAGTTTGTATGTAGCTGCCCTGGGTAAGTCGTGGACCCAAGTCACCTGGTCTTCTAAGTTAATATGGGATAGTTATCCTGCACACTAAAGAATATATCTAGGGATGACTGACTGAGGGTGCAGAGCATCCCACTGGCACTCAAGATGTGCATGGAAATGTTTAAATGATGTATGGCATATTGCCCCTGTTTCCCACATTCCTTCACCTGGAGCTTGCTGTACCCAAATCAGGATACTCCTTGTTGGCATCCCTCCCCTCCTCTTCTCCAGAGTGAACACAGGTGGTCTGCAGGGCTCCAGGGTGTTACTCTCTGGCTGTGGCTGGCCAGCCCTACCTGCCTCTGGAGGATGGGCATCCTCTCCCAGACCACACACTCCCACACAAGGGCAGTTTCCTCTGCTGATCAGCTCCTGAACCCTGCAAGTTTTCCAGTGTAAGTGATACACACACTTGAAGAAGATTTCAGGGGAACATTAGAAATTTCCTGTTTTTCAGGTCCTTGGAAGTATCTCAAAGGAGTTCAAGAGTTCATTGGCAACAACTGGGAATCTCCACAAAGTGTCTGGTTACTGCCTGAAGGGCCGTCAAGCAACAAGGGAGACAATGCACTTAGTTTTAGTTGTGAAACATTTTTGTCTTTGCTAAGGTTAATAATTTTAATATGCAACTATATTTTCATTTGCAGTATTCATACACATTTCTTTTGCTATCTTTAAAGAAATATGTTTTGTTATCCTGTGGCAGATAGCCATAGCCAGTTTCTCAAACAGCTAACTAAAACATTTCAAGAGGGGACTAGCCATTGTCCGTCTCCCTGCAATGTAGTTAATTTTCAGCATAACCATTTGGGCTTTCTGAAGTTTGTTCTAGACCTGTCCTAGTGTTCATACTTGGTTCCTTGCCTTAGTTTCCCCATTACTTACTGTTCTGATAGGTTTTCAACTGCCAGTTTATCACATTAAATGTCCTCTTGCACTTGTGGGCAATATAAAGTACAAAACTGTCTCTGACTCTAAAATAGTAGCTAAATATAATGAATTCTCTAAGCACTCTATTAAAATAAAACATGAGTCCTCCACTTGTATCTACCCTGCAGCCTACGCCATCGATAGGCAAGGTTATTTGCAGTTCTGTAACTTCAGAAAAACTATGTGTGTAAATCTTATTTCATTGTTGCCTTACTGTCTGAAAGAACAAGCTAAAACACAAAATCTGTTTCAAAAACTGATTCAAACTTCAGCGTCCACAGAACACTTCCGAGACATAGACCTGGGTCTTGTCCAAGGGCACCAGCTGGACGCAAAGCTCCAAGATTGTCAAGTTTAAATTAGTTTACTCTGCACGGGCAATTATCCTAGTACAAACCAGTCTTGACCAGAAGACAGAATGATCAGTTTAAGGAGACATTGGTGACAAAGTCCAGACTGCTACCCTGATAAGAAGAGAATAAAGGAAAGCAGTTTCAATTAACACAACTTCGTTTGTATAAAATCTGTCAAGGGTGTCCTGCAATGACATTGACAGAATTACCTGCATACTATCAGCATATTTGCTACAGTTGCCTTAACTTATAAAGTTCTCACCTTCAGAAATGTTTCATACTTGCAGCTCCAGATGAAGCAGCTCTCCAGCAGATCTCCACTAATGCCCCAGGAAATTAATCTTCTGTTGCTAAGGGTCAAGAATCCAAATCAATGAGAACTTTGAATTTGTCTTGCACTTGCACTTGGGTAAACATTTTTAGAAAATGATAAGATATGGAGAATTTACTTTCATGCAGGAAACTTGCCCATAATTTCCCTTCTTAAAAAGAGATGAGGAAATATGCATTAATGTACTTTTGTCACTGATACATACTTAAAGGAGGGGATAATAAGAGTAAATGGGAAATGTTATTTGCAGTGAAAATCTTTCTTGAAATAATGGTAGAAGGAAATTATAGTAGAAAAGGGGAACACCTTATTTTATGATGCTGAATTGGAAGTTGTGTTTGCATTCATTTTTATGTAGTGTTTACTATTATTAAAAGCCTATTCCTTTAAATAATAGAAATATTAAGGCAACACACACCCCAGGGTCTTTATTAGACTGTATGTAGTTCTATTCCAATGTAGATTTCAGTATCATGAAATTGAGATAATTTTATACGTTCAGTAATCTCCTGCTTCGCAACATACCACACATGGGAACTTTCTTTTTCACGCATTTTTGCAGCAGCAAGCCTGAAGAGAACTCATGTTAAATATCTGGTGCCTTACAGGAGCTTTGATTCTTGATTTTGTTAGCTTTGTCATAAAATTGATTGTTATAGCATAAAGTAATGAAAAGCAACATTTGTATTAAATTGTAGTTATGTTTATTGATTAATGCTAAAACCCAGGCATTATATTTCCTTTCACTTTGGAAAACAGATGAAATTGTTTAGCTCAATGTTTATTCTTTCAACAAAACCAAAAAAAATTCTCCAGTGTAGTCTGAAAACTGACTATTTATGCTGGCTTAGGAATAGAAAGATAACTTAGTGCTATGGCTCTCTTAAAAGTGTTTTTTTATCCTAGCTTTTTACTTCTAAACTGTACCCTTTTGCAGAGTTTCAGTAAGCATTTTGCTTCCTCATATGCAACACATGTGAGTCACAACTTACATACTAGAAAGAAAGGTTTAATATACACGTGCAAAACTAGCAAAGAAACAAAGAACCTCTGCACATCTTGTCATGTTTACAACAAGCTCAAGGAGCAGGGCTTGACTTCTGCAATATGATAAATTATAGTTGTGAGCAGTCTTTTGGCCTCTAGGATCTGTAGCAAGTGAATGCTAGGGGAGCAAAAGAAGTGGAAGATGTGTATTCTGCATGTAGCCAGCTTCTCTGGAAGTCCTACACCAGACCTAGTGGGATCAACAGGATTTACTTTGGTTGGCCTCTTTTGTTCTGTGAAGTTAGCCCTCCTTCCCCTCCTAGAACAAGGGAGATGGTCTCCAGAATTATGCAACATCCTTAAGAATGTCCTTTATTTTGAGATCTACAGCAGATAAATAATCATGTGATATCTAAAATCACTGCATGTCTTGTTGTCTGTTATCATCTCCCTGTCTCTGCCTGTATTATTAGAATCTGAAAAAGTCTTTCAGGACAAAGATCATTCCATGTACATAACTATTTCTTAGAGTTGCCTCACATCTGCCTACTCTCAGGGGCAAGACTATGGGCCATGTATTCTTGCCCACAAGGCATTTCCATTATTACAGTCTCAACTATTATTAAGTTAGTGATGGAACAACAGTTTTTTGTTGTTGTTTTGTGCTTGTGCAACAGCTATCCAGATAGGGAAATGATCTGTGAAAATATTTCTCAGGCACTTGATTAGCCATCACTGGCGTTTCAAATAAATGCTAGTACATTGCTGTCAGAGAGGTATTTATATTTCCAGGTTTTGCAGTCATCCTACTTCCTTTTAATTGTGTAGTGCTTAGTTGACTTTTTTTTCAAAGGAAAGGTATCATTCAAGCTCAGTTCCATCTTAGCTAAGCTTCATCAAGAGTAAAATTTTTCCCGGAAGCTGCAAATAGGACAGTTCTAGGTATTGGTCTGATGTGTGACTTCACCAGGAAGATGAAAAGGGAGATGCTGTGGACTTGCTAGTGCCCTTGGGCCATCAACATTTCACCAGCTTGAAACCTCCTGCCACCTCCTGGTGAGCTTAATGTCTGCTTGTGAGTTGCTGACAGAAAGCTGGCACTGGTTGAATTAGAACATAATTGTTATAATAATTTCAAACTGTCCCTACAGAAATACCGAGTTGCATTGCACAGATGGAAAAAGAGGACCAGTTCAGATCTACTAGTCTTCCATTTGTGATCAAAATTAGCTACAAGTACATTGTTCCCCTGGGGAAAAAGCCAGTTCCTTAACCCCCTGCACTAGGCAGACCTTGCACTGACACCTTGTGCTAGTGATTTCTCATGCAAAACCTGTCATTCCAAGCAAGAAGCAGGTTTGTGTCCTTGGAACTAGAGAAAATGTCATTGTGATTTAAGCAACAGTGATCAAAAGCAGATAACTCAAATCAGTAGGACTCAGTTCCAGCCCTTTATACTAATCAAAATAAGTAAAGAACATCATGTTCAAAGAAACAATTTTGTGTAAGACTTGACTTTTAAGTCTGTGTGCAAAAATATTCTTTTTGATCTGGGTTCAGTGGTTTTCCTCACTTATCTAAAAAGAGTTAGCAACACAGATAGTAAATGAAACTCAAATATAAAACAAAAACAACACTAGACAACTGTTTCTTTATGGCTTTACCAGCTTGAGAAAGAACCATGTTAAGAAATTAATAATAGTGCTCTTAGGCATTTGTTTTAGTACATTACTGTGGCAAAGAGAAGCAGGGGCAGAGAAGCGATGGACTCTGGGCCATGTTTTGCCCTTGCTGTTGAACTCCTGTGACTTGCAACAGCTTGGGCTGTCTGACATGACAGATGCTCTTAAAGGTCATTTTTGCTGTCTGTGTTAATGGTACTTTTTGGGACACATTTACAAATCCGTATGGAGACTAAAGAGGTGACAGAAGAGTTTCTACCCTGTACCCTGTGGTGCTGGAGAACCAAAATTCTGACTGGGTTTCAGGGCAAATATGGCATGTTGGAAAGTAGGTATTAAGTGCCACTATCTGTGACAGTTGGAACACCCTTAAATGAATCACAGATTACATGTCTGTACTAAAAGTTCACTGAGTAGCAGCCTCTCCATTGTTAATTGCTAATGAACCAAGCTATGCATTTCCAGATGTTCAAGCATAGAACAGGTCATAGAGTTTATATATGGTAGATTTTGTAGCTTAACAGGTATCAAGGGATTTCAGGATTGTTGGACTCAATCAGGTGGTCAATAGACATTTCTTTGCATACTGCTACTAAATATGGTTGTAAGGATAGGGAGCCAAGTAGGAAAAGGCTGTAGCTAGAGTTTTCTTTGTTCCTTTGTCTTTTATAGGTGCGAACCTGCACACTGTAATGTCTCTTCTTCATTTCAGTTGAGTTATGTTTCCCTATCTAAGTGTGTGCTGAGTTATATAACTCCTCCTGGATTTGCTCTGATTTATTAACTTTCTGTTTTCTCTAGGACTTTAAATCAGCAGGAGATATACAAATCACAAAAAAAACATTTACTCAAGAACAAATTTTGAACTCACTGGAATAAAAATGTGTATGTACAAAAATAAAGCCTTTGGATAATATTCAGAACAGAAAGACACATGAAATTTCACAGTGAGGCTGATCTGTGGTGGGTGGAAGTCCTTGTTTTAATAGCAAAACTATGGCAATAGCTGCAACTGTGCAACCTGTACTCTAGATGAAACAGCATAAATATTGCAATGCCCAGTCATTCAGCAGGGAAAAGAGTAACATTTGCCAAATGGGATATTTATTTTTTCAAACTGCCTTCCATTTTGCAGGTGATAGCTCCTTCTCTCTGCTTGTCCAGCTGTGGTTCCCCTCCAAACACAATGCTCTGGGAAATAATTTGCTGCAACAAATTCCCTTTACAATTAAACCAAAGCTTTGTCTCAAAGAACACCTGGACATCTGTCAAAAGAGGTGAGATTTGTTTACAAAGAGAACAAGGAGATGTAAATGGATGAGGCAGGAGCAGTGCAAAAAGGAAGTATGGTATCTTAAAGTTGATGTACAAAGAAACAAAATTGTAGGGCACGTTTCAAGGGAAAAGTCAGAGGCATTTGGAATATGAGAAATTACATCCAATAAATCATATGAATGACTAGGTCATGAAATTGTGAGAAACTTTATTTTTATTCTAGAAAAGCAACTGACCTGCCTTGGAGAAAATTGTCTTATCTATTCAGCAATAGAAGATGCAAAAATGTTTACTTCCAGCTTGTATTGGTTGGAAGATGGCAACTACATTTATTCTTTTCCAAATGTTTGTTGTTCCTGTATACATCAGCCCAAAAATGTATAAAGCTATGAAAAGCCATCTACAGTCAGTGTGACACCTACTTTTTGAGATCTCATGGATATTCATGTTTATGATGACTTAAATTCATATAATGATTTAGTGTGATGCAATAAAAACTTCCCTGGGCTTACACATTAGGGTGAATTATCAGCTCCAAATAACATTACTGACTCCAAATGAATTATTTTTAGTTTTATTTTGATAACTACTCTGGTGATTAACACCTAGGAAAATACAAGTGCAGGGAACAATCCATGGCAACCTGATACTCAGTTTTTAGCTCTTGAACATGCAGAAAAGCAATTAGATTTTCTTTATGTTTTTATGATGTATAATAGCATTAGTGCTCTCTAAGTCAAGCATTTCCTGGAAGCTAATAGTGGGTTGGGCTAAGAGCCCTGGGGTTTATCTTAGACCTTTACTCTTCCAGCCAGTCATTAGCTGCCAGGAAATGTTTCACTCAGGGGTCATTACTGCTTAAATATTGCCTCTAAAAGCTTCTCATGACAATCAATTCATTTTGCTTTTGTGCTGTATTAGCAGGCATAAGTAGTAATACTATTAACTATAATAACAAATCAGGCAAATAATAAAGGCTCTGCAGGCTAAGGACAGGACTAATACAAATTGTTTTCTACATATTTCTAGTTTAGGGTTGGATATTGACACTGTAATATATCCAAACAAGAAGAGCAAGTATCATGTGACTACTAGAAGAGAAGAGGCAAAATGTGAAAAGAAGAAAAGAAGAGAGAGAAGCAATGTCATGGCAAGAGAAAAAAAGACAGAGTCAGAGGGAAAGAGTAGCATAATGTCAAAGTCTTGAGTGAGAAATTCTGCATTCCTGCCAATGACAAAAGTTACAAGGACTTATTGCAGTTTGCCAAGTAATTGCACATATTTCATCACTTGGATCCTCTTTTGGTGTTTTCAGTTTTATATATGCAAATGACGACTTGTGGCTTGAGGCCACAGTACAAGTATTAAACAGGTCGCTCTGATTTTGTCACAAGTTTTCTGCAAGAGAAGACCTCATCTGAAATCCCTAGAAGCAAAAAAAACCCAGAACACTGCCTCAGTGTGAACCAAAACTTTATTCTTTTTTCACTTGCTGGAATTGCAGCTCAGTTTCTCATAAGACTGAATCCATTATTATGCCTATTCCTTTATGTTCCCTCCATCAGTTATCTTGTATACTGAGCAGTTCAGCTTTTCCTATCATTTGTTCCTTGGGAGTGAAGCTGACCCCCACCCGGCTACACCAGTTGTAGAGACTGATAACATCCCCCCTAAGCTTCCTTTTCTCCAGGCTAAACAACCCCAGCTCCCTCGGCTGCTTCTCATCAGACTGGTGCTTCAGACCCTTCCCCAGCTCCATTGCCCTTCTCAGGACACACTCCTGCACCTCAGTGTTTTTCCAGTAGTGAGGGGCTGGACACAGGACTCGAGGCACAGCCTCTCCAGTGGCAAGTACACAGGGACAGTCACTGTGCTGTCAACAATACTGCTAATACAGGCCAGGATGCCCTTGGCCTTCTTGGCCACCTCAACAGACTACTGGATCATGTCCAAAAATACAAAATATTTCTCGATTTTGTCTGCCTTTATGTACAGCCACCAAAGAAAAGCATTGCAAACTGAAGACACTGTAGGTGCACAGTGCATGCCCCCTAAGCAGCCACCAGGATTCCTAGGCCCTTTTTTGCACTGTCTTCACCACATTTGTTTGCTTCAACATTTACCCATATAAATTGCCTATGAATGAGTCAGTGCTCAGCAGTGAGATTTCCCACTGAGCCACATTTTAGCAAAGCACTTTTGTGAGCACTCAAGCTCATCAATATTTCAGTAAACTTTGGGCAAATATATTTTGAAATTATTCTGAAAGCAGACTGCAAGTGTGCTTAAATTAAGCCTATATAAGTTAAAAGCACATTTAGGCATCTTGGATATCAAGTCTAATATATCCTGTTACTGTGTCTGAAAAAAAACCCAAATGAGAAAAAGAATTATTTCTTTAAACATCAACATACGTATTCTGGAGACAATAAAGAATATACTGCATTCAAGCCTATTTATTTGATTACATTATGTTATCAGTACAAGCCTCACTCAGAACTGACAAGACCTATTAACCTAGCCCTGTATGTTATTCTGCAAAAATTACTGGAAGCCAAAATTACCTACATTTAAATTTGATGTCTAGAGGAATGTGCTACAAACAGGACACTGGTTGATTTTCAATCTCAGATGAAAGTTGCCCTAAAAACAAAAAGTGAAAAAAGTAATATAATAAGATGATCAGTCCTTCCAAACTGATGCATTTTAGAGGTAATTTCAAGTTAAATTAATTAATCTAACTCAATATTATGAGGAAAATTATTCACCGTTGTCAGGAAATATACATTCTGAGTGAGGAAATTTGTGTTACCCACAAATGAAAATCCCATTCTATAGAGCAGAAATAGAACTGGGGTTCCAGCCAATACCTGCAGAAGAAATGGTTCCCTGAGCTCTGGATTTGAAACAGGCACATTTATTCCTAACTGTATTTGGCCTTTCAAATGTAGATAAATGTATGAAACTCTCATAAGCTTGAATTTCTGTGTCGTCTCAAAGGCAGCATGGAAAAAATCCACCTGAATTAGTAAACTGCCCTAATTGCAAAGACATTGCTCCCTCAACAGTTTACCGAACCAGTTTTCCAAATAAAGTAAGTAAAATCTTAGTAGTTTTTAATTTACCACAATGTCCAGAGTTCCAAACAACAGTCTTGGGCCCACAACCTACCTCAAACTGACACTGCAAGGCCAATAAGGCTGTGAAGTCTAGTGCTCAGAAAATGAGGAACTACTAGAATAAAGTTGTCCCTGATATTTGCATTTACACACTTATTCATATGCATTACCTTGCAATCCTTTCTTACATAACAGCCCACAAGCTGTTCCATGGGATGCCTGACTAAGTCAGGGAAGGGTAATCATTTGGTTTTCCCTTTTATCCTCACTGGAAAGGCCCCAGGCCTCACTTAATGCATACAATGGGAAAACTTCACTGAA
Source organism: Illadopsis cleaveri (assembly GCA_013399915.1). Classification (NCBI taxonomy): domain Eukaryota; kingdom Metazoa; phylum Chordata; class Aves; order Passeriformes; family Timaliidae; genus Illadopsis; species Illadopsis cleaveri. Next base: position 39,151 of record VXBB01018751.1, read on the forward strand.
TTGAAAGTTAATAATTTCCTCACTAATATTTCCATGGTAATTTCTTTACAGTCTCTAAGACAGGGATTTTTTAAAAATGTGTTTAGATAACTGTTCAGACTGCCAGTTACCTCCATAAAACTTTCAAAATTGTCTTTGTCACAAAGCTCTGCAGCAATTGGAAACATTTATGTGGTGGTCACCTCAGGCAGGAGCTACACAGAGCATTCATCCATCTCTTGCTGCCTTGGAGGAGGATTCACTCTCTCATGGTGCAGCCCCAATGCACCATCTGGCAGAGAACAAGGCTGTTCTTTATATTTCCCTTGTGTTTGTGCCATACCCAGCTGGTACCACAATATGATTGCTTGGGTCTGGCCAGGGTGATGAGGAAGAAGCTGTGAGTGCAAAGGGGCTCAGGTGCAGCTGAAAAGGCCAGGCAAGAGGAGAAGTAGCCAACAGGTCCAACAGTGACTCTGTCTGCCTCTGCTCTTCTAAGATCAAGGGCTAGCAGACACTCTGGGATGTGCGTTCATCAGGTCCTCAAATGCTGCAGAAGTGCACCAAGAGAGATCAGTCCAAGGTATGAGAATCCTGGCTGGGAAAGCCATTAACCGAGTGAAGATCGCAGATGAGTGACAGGGAGTGTATTCTGTAGCTCAACATGGTAACCCAGATTCTTGAAGATTCATTAAGAAATGATAATAAATTAGCCTTTTTGGTAACCTGCTGAACACAATCTGCCTTGGGATTATTTCTTCATGCTTCTAGAACACATTGCAGAGATCTTCCAATATTTCAGCCATTTTTCTTACATTTTTCACATAATATTTTAGCATCATTCTTCCTTGTTTTCCAATTTGTCACCATCTATTAACTATGGTTTTCTGGTGCACTAAAAGGTGATCATTTTTGTTGCTTGTGTCTTGCAATCCTGCTCTGAAAAGAAATGAAAACAATCAAACCAGTGTCTTTAAGCCTCAGTAATCTGTGGCGCTCTGTGCCAGCCCTCCAAGCTGTAAGGAGGATGTTGTGCAGCTTAAACTGAGGACAGAAACTTGAATTCCATGTTTCTGAGTGCTGTGTTGGGGTGTGCAGTGCTGTGCAGCTCTGAGAGGTGTGTGTCTCTTTGTCCTGCAATACCAGCTGAGGACCGCTTGCCCGGATTTGTGCCTGGAATTTGGAGCAGCTCCTTGGCTTGTCTGGCAGTCCAGATTTGTAATTTTGCTCTTCAGACATTTTGAGTAGGCAGGGAGTTGTTACAATGAAATTGCAACTGACCCTTCCCCAACAAAAGGGATAAAAGCAATCCTATATAAGTCTTCTAATTATCCTGCATTGTAGTGTAGTTGGTCATAAAGCCGTCCATTTTTCTTGTCATACTATCACAGCCTGTAACACACAATGTAAGTAACAGAAAGGAGTAAAAAGGTCCCTCTTGTGGGGCAGAGTAATTGATCATATCGTGTGAATTAGGCAATGAAATGTCTTCGTGCTGCTTTTATTTTTATAGGTTCACTGCAACACAGCTTGTGCAATGTGAAACTGCTGCTGCCTTCCCTCTTCTTGAGATGGATCCTGAAACATACTGTTTCATTACCTGCTTTTTCATAAATATAAGATAGGGCAGGACACCATAATTGGAGATTTGTGTGATCAGTTCTGCACACACAGGTAATAAAAGGCATGACTTACTCCAGAAAGTACATGGGGAAGCCACACAAATCTGTGAGGACTGGAAGAAAAAAAAGGGAGGGAAACATGGATTCTTAATTCTTTGTCATGAACTGACTTCATATAATGTGCTTCTTTTCTATCCAAGTGCTATGATCTACTAATTTCCTCTAAACAACAATATGAAAATAGGTTTTGAGAAAAATAGTGTATTTTATCTATGCAGTGGAAAGTAAGAAAGCAGTATACATGGATACACAGGAGAAGCCATATGTACATTACTGAGAGCAGCTGAGCAATGCACCTTTATATTTCAGGATATGAATATGATGGATATGGTCTATAAACAATACATGCAGTAACAATGCTTCTGCCTGAATAACATAACTTAGAGCCTGAAATGAAAGGTTGGGGTTTTTTTCATTAATTTTGACATAATAAAATTAGTTCCCAAGAATTTTAAAACCATTGAGGTAGTAATGAACTCAGAAATCTCTTACATCTAGTGCAGATAAAATAAATGCATATTGAAGCTCTTAAGAAACAAACAGGAAATTTCAGTTAATGCCAGATTTTTTCAATGTGATATTACATTTCTATGGGATCACAGAAGTCAAAAAAACATTAGTTTAAAGCTCTGTCGGCGCTCAGGACCTAACTTAATTATACCCCAACAGTCTTACAGTGTACACAAGGTTTTGATTTTCCACAACCAGGTGGAACTTCTCACTTGCTATGAAGTTGTTCCTCTGACTAGGAAGAAGCTGCTGTGTACTGAAATGGTTGCTTGATCTTGGCCACAAGGAGCACAGACCAATACATTTGCCATGGTATTTTCTTTGCAGTTGTGGCCCTGAGGTAGCTGTTCCCATGACAGGACTGTAAGAATTGTTCTTTCTGCAGGCTGGTTAGGTTTTTCTGTGCATTTGATGGGGAAAATAGAGACATGGGCAGGAACTGTGAAGACATTTCCATAGGCAGTACATGAAATTTTCATGCCTACCACTGTTTGATTTTAAGTCATGTTGGGATCCAGTAGGTTACAGCAGTGCTCCTTCAGGAGCTGCCCAGAGGAGCTGGCCCCACCACAACTGGGAGGGATATTTAACCCATTCTCAGCCACATTTCAGGAAGATTCTAGGCAGATAACTACTTTTCATTCTCATTTCTTTCATAAACAGACTTTTAAGAAATGGCCTGAGTGGGTTCTTCTTTGGAAGAACAGTGATTTTCTGGAAAGAGGGGGAGTGTACTCCTCTCTTTTCTCTTCAGACCCAGGACCAAACTAATGTGAGTCTGCAATTGAAAATCTTGGTACCAAAATTAAGGACAAATACTTTCACTTTTCAGGCAAAAAGGACACACCAAGCATTGCTTTTGACTGTCCAAAACAAAAGTCAGAGCAGCCACATCCTTCATGGTTTTATGGTTTCCAAAAGAGCCTTTGATACTATCTCCCATAGCATTCTCCTGGAGAAGCTGCAGTTGGACTCTCTTCACTAGGTGTTCTCTTCACATGGTAAAGAACTGGCTGGATGGCCAGGCCCAGAGAG
>VXBB01018751.1:42749-54268 GCA_013399915.1 Illadopsis cleaveri
CAAATATTTGCTGATAATAAGAAACTGGTAATTTGAATAACTTTAAAGCAAATAAAATAACCTTATAATTTTTATAAGTTTTTATTATAAATCCTTGAAAGATTTGGTTCCAATCCCTTTTAAATAAGTAGAAATGCTCCTTTTGTTCTAAATAAATGTTCAGAGTCCCTCTTCAGCTAAGACCATATGTACAAGAACAAAGGGATTATTTACACCTTTTTAAAAGTTCTGAGCAATTTTTCTTTACCTCTTATATAAATATGGCAATTGTCAATCCTTATTCAGAGCTACACAATCACCATTTTTCTGAGGTTGGCAAACACCTCCAGAGACCATCCAGTCCAACTGCTATACCCTGCCATCAGATGTTTCACACAGATAAAATACCAACCTAAACAGCCTCAGCTCTCTATCCTCAGTTTGTGTAAGGCTTGCTTCAGTTTCCTGACTCTTCTGTGGCTGTCTGCTTGACTTGTTCCAGGATGTCTATGTCTCTCTGGTACTTGAGGGATCAGAATTGGACTTGGCGCTTTAGATTTGTCTCACCATAGCTTAAACAGGGAGGGAGAATCACCTTCCTTGATCTGCTGACAGTCTCCTGACGCAACCTGGGATATCCACTGGTCTTTGATAGGAGAGTATATTGCTGGGTCATGCCAGAAAAAAAAAAAAAAAAAAAAGCCAAGGCCTTTTCTGTGTTGTTATTTTCCAACTAGTTGGCTCCCAGTGTTGACTGATACCCAGAGTCATTCCTTCAGGGGTGCAGAATTTGGTGTTTCCAAGAAAATAAACTTCAAGAAGTTCATATTGGCCCATTTCTCCAGCCTATCCGTAGAGGTGTGTTTTATGTATAATGGTTTGTTCTGTTTCCCCCTGCATTGTTGGGTCAATCTAAATTGTATCCTCCCACCTAGTTGTCCATCTTGTCCTAGACATGCCAGTTGTTACAGTATGTTCCCTGTCCCTCCTCCAGCTGAGTTGTCAATCCTGCCTTGTCCCAACCCCTTGCTTCAGGAAATCCCCTTGGAAATCCCCTGTTACTGGAAGCCCCATTGGTTTGTGTGAATTGTTCCCCTCCCCCTGTGCCTCCTCATTGGTTTATGTACTATGAACTCTGCCTTGTGCTCCTCCCCAGTCCTTTCCCTATTGGTTGAAAATTAGTACCCGCCCTAAGGTCCTCCCCTGTATAAAATTCCCGCCACACCAGGGCTCAGTGTCTTTAGTCTCTGGATTCACCTTGGTAATAAACCACCTTGGAATCTATATGGAAGACCTCTCTCCCTCTGTTCTTGTCTCTGCCCTCAGTGCTTCAGCACACCGCTGTGCCCTAGAGAGCAAGCCCTCCTCTGCTCTTAGTCAGATCACATTCCATCTGGGAACAGCCACTCTTGGCACGTTATCAGGAGCCGGCAGGCAATTCCGGCACCACATCAATCCATGTCCCTCTGGAAGGCAGCCCAGCAAGCCAGCCAGGCAGCCCCTCCTCCCTTTTTTGTGTCATTGGCAGACTTCTTATGAGTCTGTTCCATCCTGGTCACTGGAAAGAGGCAAAACAGTATTGATTTTAGTGTTCTTATTGACCACTGAGATGGACACGCAGTTGGTGATACTCCTCCAGCTGAAGATTTTGTGCTACTGGTCACAACCCTTTGAGCCCAACTGTTTATTCTTCCTGTTCTCTTCCTTTTTCGTTCTCAGAGACAGAAGTGTTATTTGTTTTCTCACAGTCCTTTGGAACTATTCTGTTCACCATGAGGTGAACAAAGGTGATCAAAAATTGCCTCAAAATGGACTAGTGGCTGTATTCTGTGACACATGATGGATTTTTGACTATACAGTTTGTTTAAATATTTCCTAAGCTAATTAAATTTCAAAGTCCTGTTGCGGTGCATAATTAGGGTTTTTCAAAATTGTATATATTTTTTGTTATTTGTCCGTAATGGTTCGTTCTGATACCCCTACCCCAAAAACCCCTTGGTATCACCCTGGGGAATAACATTGTCAATCACCCTGAAAGACCTGGAGTAGATGTCCTTCTATTTGACCAGGTGCTCAAGAACCCACCTTTTTCATTGTTGTGTTAAGTACCCCTGTCCTTAGTCACACCCTTCCGTCTTCTTCATTGGTTCTAAGCTCTCCCCGGCTGAGGGTACGCCCCTGAGTTTTCAGGGGGAGAACAGAGGGCCAGGAGGCACTCTGGCACGTGGAATTCCTTGGAATAAAACCTCTTGAAACCCACGCAAGGAGTCCACTCTTTCTTCCGCTCCTCAGACCATGCTCCAGCCTGAGGTTCAAACCCACCAAGCCTTCCTTTTATGCCGGTCAAAGAGCTACAGCTAGCCAGAGAAGCAGCTCAGGACACTAGCATAAAGTCCTAATATTTTGCCCTATTTCTTTCTCTCAGGACCTTGGATTCCACCACCTCCTATATTGTTTGTTCCATGCTCTGTTTCCCTTCCAAAGATAGTGGGGTGGCCAGGTCACTCAAGAAGACAGATATTTGTCAGAATGAGGCTTCTACCAGTTGTTTGAAAAAGGTATAATCCAATTTTTTCCTGATCAGGTCACCTGTAAGCAGTGATGTGGTCCCTTTGCAAGGTTACCCGTGCTCATCTTCTGTCTAGCCCCAACCTATCACATCTGGATGGCTTAGGATTCCACTCTGGGTGGAGGATCGTGCATGTCCTCTGCTCCCTCATTGAGTCAGGATGCACTGCTACATCACCTGCTTTGGATGGGAGCCATTGTTCAGAATCTGGGGCTTAAATCTACACCATAGCTGGTGTGTATATAGCTGCTGACCACTGGCTTGCCTTTTTGTTTTTCTTGCTTTCATAGGCTTTTGTGATGTTAGTGCATTTAACAAGTGTGTCTTCTTAGTTTTGTGGTCCAAGCAGACTACATTTAAAACAAATCTTCTGTATGAACTACAAACAATTGGTTTTTGTTGTTGTTGTTGTTTTTAATTCTTTACTAACCCTTTATATTTACACTTAGTTTGAGTCTGCTTCTCCTTGAAAAGTGGAAGAGTAAACTTCACAGTGTGGTGGTGACACACAGCAGACTGGACGTGTCTCATTGAGAAATCTGTCCAGAACAGATGCTACCACATATCTAATCCTACTTATGGGAACTGTGTATTATTTCAGAGTTCTATCCAAGTTCAAAAGTGTTTAGAAGGTGATAACTAAGTTGCAGAGTGCATTAGGGAAAAAAGTCAAGAGTAAAATTTAGTTCTCAGAAATATTGGTAACACCCTCAGCAACTAATTTTAAATCCATTAATTGATTTTAAGGCAGGGTTAAGCAACTGTGGGAAATTTTATCAAAGCAAATCATGCTACTTTGATTATCTAAAACATAGTAAATATTTTGAAAGCCTTGTGCAATACCCTCAGAAGCGGCTAACATTTGAATATCAGTCATCTTTGCATATCAGCTTTTGAAACCTCAAGAGCTTCTGCCATTTGTTGTGATTAGGTCTGTCTTCACAAGATAAGTCTCTCAGGGAATCTGAACCACTGGCACAAAGTCAAGCCCATTGGATTATCTGAGACTAAGAAATGTCTCTTACCCAATTAATTAACTCCTGTTTTTAAAATTCCTGTTCATGTTTCTTTTTTATACCATTTCCTCAGATACCTGAATAGCAGCACAATTATTTCAGGATTTTTTTCAGTGTTTCTAAAGAGGTGCTCCTTATGTAAGTGGCAACACGTTTTACCATGAGCTAAATAGTGGTCCGAATCCCATTCCATATCTGTGTTCACAGTGCCACACTCCCACCAGAAAGTTTCATATAATGTCTGCATAGAGTTTAAAGTTAAACTGACCTGTTTTTTCTAATATATTATATCGACTGTACTGAGGATTATTTAACACCAGGAGCAGAGCACAGAGACAAAGAAGGAAGAGCTTAGCTCTCACTCTGTAATGTTGCCTGCTCCATTTCTGTTCAAAACTACAATTGAAGTTACATGATCTGAGGATTTTCTTTTAAATTTCAAACTTTTTTTTCCCCCCATTGAATCTGTGGCTGCTAGTGCTGAAGAGCAAAACTGATTTCCAGCTATAAAGCCACTGCATTATTTAAGCTCTTATCTCTATTATGTAGTTACTTTATTAATACCTTTTTAAAGATCATGACCCTAATTCAATGTTTAAAGGAATAACAGGAAATGTCTCAGTCAGTGGTACATTTCTCATTTTAAGGAGAGATAAACCTTCTGCTCAGCCCAGAATTATGGAAGCTGGAAATGTAGGAAGCATTTCTCAGCATGTATATTCAACAAAATGTGCTCCAAGGTAGCAAATGCCACTTCTGAACCCACATCCCTTGTCAACCATTTTGCACACAAGTAACATTCCTGTTAGCATGGCAGACATCTTGCAGAGAAATAATATCACTTGTGCGTAGAAACCAGCAGGAGACACTGATAAACAGTATCCATTGTTCATTAACGCTGCTTTAACGAGCAGGAAAAAGATACTGTTTTATTTCTGAGCACTGTGAAGACAGTAGGAAATTATATTGCTCTTGGAGGTGGATAAGGATATTAAAGATTTTACTTTTATTACACACAGAGCATAGTGCTGTGAGGTAATCAAAGAGATATGAAATTGAAGTACTGCACCAGCTAAAGAAGTGCTGATACTTTTTCCTTAAATCAGTGAGTTTTATATTGAAATGCCTGTGAAAATAATTCACAAATAACGCAGACTGGATCTAAGCCTTGATTTTCCTATTCCCAGCTCCTCCATTCCTTTCCCTTTTTTCATCTATCATACTTTCATCTTAATGGTGATCTAAATGTACATAGTGTGATGAGATACTGGAATTGGTAAAATAGAAGTGTTCGCCTTAAAACACGTATGCTCAAAATAAATAAGAAGCAAAGAATGCCGGTAAGGTTTGATAATGCCAAAAATTTGGCAATTTGCACTATGTTATGTGATTCTTTGTTACCACTGAACTTGGGTTTTTTCAGCTTCTCTAAAGCAAAATTGAAATGCCAAATCCAGTGTCAGAAATTAAAATGGTGCATGGGGTGCACTTTTAGAAGCCTAGAATTCTGCAGAGAGCCTTGCATAACTGAACAAAGAGAGCTTAGAAATAAAAATAGAACGGAGAAAGCCAGCATTGTCAGATACAATTTGCCAGACTTTTGATCAGAAAAACATTTACTGTGAAATTTTCTTAATCTGTAACTAAGATCGGCAGTCCTGTTCACTGTAGGAACCATAGGAATTTTAACTTCATCAGTGCCTTACTTCAATATTTTTCTGGGGCTATTCATTCTATTTAAAAGATAATCTTGAAGGGGGTGTGTGTATATGTTTTGTTTTCATAAGGTCACTTTGTGCATTCCTTTTTTAAATGGAGTATGTTAGCCTATCCTGTCTTGTTTCATGTTTGTGTAGTTATTGCCACAGTGCAGTTCATCCTGACAGCTGTGACACATGTGGCCCCCCTGCACAAGTCAAGCCTTGCTCACCACTGTGATACCCAGACCTACTTACATCATTCCTTCTTAACGATGTTTTCCTCATGTGCTGCACCACCACCTTGTTAATAACAAAGAATTGTTGTATTAATTAAACTTCTTTGATTTTGCTGAAGATTTAGTATATGGTGTAATCTGGAAAAGCTGGTATTTGACCTCTTGATGAAGTAGCAGCAGCAAACCATTGCAAAAATCTCACTAGTGAGTGCTTCACACAATACTGTGCATGTTCAGATAGCTTGTTTTAACTGTATTGGTCTAACACTCTATGAATAAAGTCCTATGTCTCTAAAAAGCCTCTTGTGAAGCCTCCCATCATGCTACTGCCCCCACATCTGACAGCCTCTCCTTGTGACAAGAGCAGAACCCCCTGCTCACGCAAAGGCAGGAGGAAGACACTCATTCAGTGACTGGTATAAACCAGCAGATATCTCTGAAGACTTGTCCCACAGGAGATTAAAAGGGTTTTAGAAAGGATCCACATCACTGGAGAAAAGCTGCCTGACTGTCTCAGCTGCCAGGACTTTGGAAGAGACCTTTCATCCAAAGGAGAGAGGTCAGAATGGAAGGCAAGGAAGCTACAACAAAACACTGGCCAGAAAAGTGAAAAGGCCTGCTTTTGCAGATTCATGCTCACCAAAATGAGACTTGCTGCAGAAGGCACTTGTAATGACAAAGGGAAAAGATCAAATCTGTGGGGAGTGAGACGAAGATTAAATGAGAATGTGAAAAAAGATTAATGGAAACTTGCATGGCACAAGGTTTAATTGAAAGGAAGAAAAAATTTACTGCTTTGTAAACATGCTGTCTGTGGCATAGATATGTGAGACTGAATACAGAAGACTGTTTCTAAAAGGCTAGCTGACAAACAAGTGAAAATAACTGTTTCCTCTTCTCTGCCCTGCCTGAAGAATTACTTTTTATTCCTCTTGAAGTTACATTTTTCTTGGCTAAATGAAATAAAAGAGTATTTTTTTCTGATCCACCAAGAAATTGATTTGACTCAAAGTCAAACATTTTTAGTTGGGAGATTATTTACTTTCTAAAACAAAGAAAGTGTATTTCAGAACATTCCAAAGCAAAGACTTTTTTCTTTTTTTAATGAAAAGTCTTATGACTTATGAAAAGTGAAATATTTCTGTTTGGAAATATTAAAAAATTGCTCCTTTTTTTCCTTTCCTGTCCTATCACACTCTATTTTTTTTTTCCCCTGTTTTACTTTATTTTTTATTATTTCATTTTTTAATTCTCCTTTTTACTCTCCTTTTCATCTTTTACTTTTTCCTACAGCTATTTGCTTTATCTTCAAGAATATGCCTGGTCAGTCTGAAAACTAATTTATTTGAAATATAATTCATCTGGCTGTTACAGCTGCACTAATTTGAGAGACTACAAACCTACATGAAGTTGTAGCACAAGTATTTCAGGTAGCAGGTTCAGTGAACATACTATCCTGCAAGAATTCTTACAAAGGAATGAATCCAAATAATAGCAAGGGAAAATGTTTTAATTGATCTAGAAAATACATGAAGAGGAGTACAACTGTGAATACAACATTCAAACCTTGGACTGTGATCAGTAACTTTATTCCTAGGCTGAATACTGTATAACTTCAGTTAAGGCCTGATTGGACAGAGCTCTGAGCAGCCTGGTCTAGTGAAATGTGTCCAGGGCCATGGCAGGAGGGTTGGAACTAGATTATCTTTAGGGTTCCTTCCAGGGCAAACCATTCTATGATTCTGTGATCTATGATTTATGAAGTCTACTGCATTGCAAAGGATACACACTTCAAATGTGTCCTGTGCTGTTCAGAAGAAAACTCCAGTGGTGAATCTCTTCAGTGTTGTCCTGCCACATATTAGTGAAAGATTAAAAAGAAATTAAATTTAAAGCAGAAAAAATTAGCTCAGTCAGTAGTCTCAACAGGTACAATATTGGCCATATGAAAACATTCAAACTAGTAATTTCTTACTGCTTCAGATCAGGTAAACTTCTGCTTCCAAAAGGCACCTGTGCCATCCACCCTAAAGTTGCTTGGTGCAGTATCACCAGGGAGCAGTTGTTGAAACCTGTCCAAATCTTAGAGAGCAGAAGACACTTTTTCTTCAGCCTCTTGAGCTTCTAAATTATGGTGTGACTGAGCTGGCAACCTTTACATAAGTCTCCAATGCTGAAATGCTTTAGAACATGCAGACTGCAGACAATCTTCTGTAGCACAAGATCAAACTGTGCTATTGTGAGGAAATTACCTGGAAAAAAGTATGTCTCACATCAGTCAGAAAAATATCCTGTGTCAGTGAGAGCTGTTATCACTTGGTAAGGCTGTGCTTATTACTCTGTTTTATTTCTGGGGAACTTTCAGATATCAATAGCACCAGTGAATGATGCCTCATATCATGTCATCTAGGTGCTGCAGTCTTGGCTTTATGAATTAACTGTTCTTATGTTTGTCCTCATTAACTCTTCCACTCTACTTCTATCTCTTTCATCCTAGAGTTTTTGATTTGATTAAAAAGCTTAAACTTTAAGATTGCAGTATTTCTAACTTCTGATTTATTTATTTTTCTCTGTTAAAAACACTCACTATTTCTCAATTCAGACAGAAGACAGCATCAATCCATTTATGAAGGTTATCTGCTGCTTGTCACCTGTTACTTACAAAGGAACAAATCCCTCTACAGCCTACCAGAGACTTTCTGCTGGTGAGATGCAAAACCTCTTGATGAGACTAAGTTTTGGAGGAGGGATGTTAGGTAGAATTAAACCTCACCCAGCTTCACAAGTTTTCCCTTTGAGGAGCTTTCAGGAGGTTGATTTATCACAGGAAATACTAAGAGTGGAGAGAAAGGACAGGGATTAGGGAAGGAAGTAGAATGTGCTTGAAAGAAAAGACAAACTTTCCTTTATAGTCATCAGGAAGTGTCAGAACAAAGATGATGCAGTTTCCTCTATGTCTTAAACCTTATGACTGTCACACCACTCAGAGTTTTGTGGACCTGATTTATGCAACCTGACCAAGCTCCAGCTTTGCACAGATTTTGAAAAATGTTTCATAAAGATAACTAAATGTTGATCCTCTGCAGAAAATCCCATCCTATATTCTCCTTTCTCGAAGCCATACATTACAAGTACCACTTTATTCGCGCTTTTTTTGAGGTTTGATTTCTTTAGGCATTTGTGTAAGTACTTTTGTGGGCTGATGTGAATCTATTAATGTGTATGATAGTTTTGAAAACTTATCTTGGGGAGCTTGCATGGAAACCTCATCAGAAGAGTTACACTTACCCAGAAGAAGATGTGATTTTGGCCCACTATTGCAAGCAACAGAGATTTGAAAGGGTTTTTTTCTCTTTTTAAATAATTACAGAAAAGATAATAAAACAATTTGTAAAAACCCAGTAAAACTAAAAACACACCATAGGCTTCTGTGAGTAAAGTAAATACAAAATGTAAAAGACATTACTTTTATTTTAAATATTTTCTTTTCGGTTATGGTTATTAGATTAAAATGATTCCAACAATGAGGTGATGAGTACTAACCCACATGCATTGACAAAGTAACCCAAATGACTAAGTAGGGATAGAAAATGTTTTTATTTTTTGGTTGATGTCTCATTGTGGGGAATGAAAATACCTGTGTTAGATGCTGATGCCTTTCTAAAATATAGTGGAAATGTACTCCCTGATTGGCAAATTAAGTGAGAAATCTGAGACCAATTTTAATTCTCGGGAGTTCTTCCATTCCTATCTTTCAATTCATAATTAGCTTCCTCATTGTGTTTTACTTTTTGTCCAGGCTCTGTAATAAACCAAATTTTTTATTATCTTTATCACTTTTTAAAGAGCTGTTCTACTATCTATTTCTTGTCTTTCTTACCCATTGTCCAAGAGTGAGAAACATTAGGGATCTGTACAATGGCACGAGGATGATTCCTACTTCATACCCACTTAATTTCCACTTCCACTTCCATTTCCATAATTTCCATTTCTTGTATTTCCATTTCCCCTTTCTTTTCTGTTCCATCTGGGACTCTGAAAAGGCCTCTTATGAGAGTACTGACTGCTCTTTGACCTACACCTAAGCAGAATACATGTTCCAGATTTCCTTGTTCACATTGTAGGTAATTTCTTCAGCAAACTGTATTTTTAATATCATTAAATCATAAATATATATCTATAAACGCACACATCATCATCAATACAACATTTTCACCTCCTCACTAATTACTCTTTAGAATAGATTCTATCTCTTTTCTCCATTGGATAATGACACCCTTACTTGTGGCTCCCATCTCCTCCATCAAACAAATAAAATAAAATTAAAAAATATAAATTGTAGTACTAGACACCTTCCAGTCCTTTGGTACTGGAAATATCTCTGGAGACTTGTCCCAGATCATTCCAGGGTTTATCTGTAGAACCTAAAGTTCAGTTGAAATGAATAGGAGATCAACAAAATAAATCTCCTAGGTGCTTGAGGATGACTGAAGTTTTCCTCCTTAAATTAGGGGTTTCCTCCAGACAACTTTGCCTAGACCTATGCCTTTCAGTAAGGATAGTTTTTTTAAAAGATATTTGCAAATTTTAAATATTTTTGTTCATTGCAGGTTTTACCAACTTGTTGAAATCTATCACCTTCTGCTAATGCAGCACAAAAGTTTCCTCCAGGAAATATGATCCAACCAGTTCTTGGCCACTATTAAATTCTAATTAATACTGAACATGGAACACATGGAACACATGCTTTATGATAGTGGAAAATTTGTTATTTAGTTTTGGAATCCTGAAAATTCATCTCTGTACTGGAAAAACTAATTTTTAGTACTGAGGCAATTTACTACAGCTAGATCGTCTCTGAACTCAAGCTAGTTTTTTTCAAGGGAGGAATAAATTACATTTCAATTCTAGTCTGGATGTCCAGCATATGGAATTTGATTCACAAAAAAAGTCTTTCTCCAGCATGTTTTAAATTACTAATTAAATTGCCTCTCTTATGTGCAAAAGATTTCTGTGACTTTTAAATATCTCTCTCAAAGCTCACAGCCGGGATGGTCTTGCTCCACTAAGAGTTACATGTTGGCAGACTTTAATCACAACAGCTGCTCACAGCTGATGACCACTTCCAAGAAGAAGCCATCACGGCAGCTGGTGACTCTGCTGCAGTGACCAGCCTGCGCTGTGCACTACAGCGTCTTTTCCAGTCCAACAGAAATGCCTGCTAGGCATTTTTTTGTAATGAAATATTGCTGCAATATTTCTCTGAGACCAGTGTGTTTGTCTCAAAGATCAAACCTGAAGCTCTTATTGGAATATAACATTCTTTATTACTCTTTAGTACTAGGAAAATTTGAAGACATCATAGAGTCATACAATCATTTAGGTTCAAAAAACTCTTATGAACATCGAGTCCTATTGATAAGCTATCATTGCTAATTCCACATCTACGATTAATGAGTACACATTTGGAATGAACAATTCATATTACTTGTAGATGTATTCATGGTCAAAGTCTTGTTGAGGATCTGAGGTGGTAAAAATGCTGAGTGATATGGTACTTTGGATACTACCCAGCAATACCATGCAGAAGAAAAATTAAATAAACTGTATATGCAATAAATGCATATGATTTGATTATTTTTAAATTACCTAGAAGATACATGTGAAAATATACACTGTGAATTATTGCCTGGGAGTTTGGCACATACAACAAGGTAATGGAGTTTAGGGTTCCACATTAAGTATCTACCACTGAAAGGGCAATATTTCAAATCCCTAGTCCACAGGTAAATGAGTGCTGAAAGAAGGCAGCTTGATGCAGTTCCCACTGACTGGAAAAGGGAAAACTTAACCCTCATTTTTTAAAAGGGTGAAATGGAAAGCCTGGGGAACTACAGACTAATTAGTCTGTCTCACCCGTGGTCCTGGCAAGATCATGGAGCAGAACCTCCTGGAAACTCTGCTAAGGCACATGAAAATCAGAGAGGTGACTGATAACAGCCAACACAGCTTCACTAAG
>VXBB01018754.1:10197-42973 GCA_013399915.1 Illadopsis cleaveri
GGAGCATCTCACAATGGGATGATGAGTCATACAGGGAGGGCCCTTGATGGCCCATTAACGAGAGATAGCTTATCTATGAGTCATGGGCAAGGTATTGATGGGCCATTAACGAGAGATAGCTTATCTATGAGTCATGGGCAAGGCATTGATGGGCCATTAACAGAAGACACATTAACAGAAAAGGGAGGGGGGCGGGGCCTAGGGGGAAAACTACTTCAACAATTGGATTCAACAGTTCATGAAGATGGTGATAGAATACTTTGTGTACATCTCATGCTACAACCCAGGACAGGAATTAATTGACCTTGCTTGCTTGACCAAGATGTTCCAGTGTGTAGAGGTCTGGAGGAAGGATGTCACTGAGGTGTGTATAGGTAGATATATAACAGATGCATATATGTGTAAAAATAGTGTAAATTCCTTAGGTATCCTAGAAGGCCATCCCCATTGGAAATGAAGTCATGACATTGTTACTGGATGGTTGCATAAATTCAAACGTAACAACAGAAGTAGACTTTATATGTCACATATATGAGAGGATGACAGAAACTTTCAGCTGCAAGTGACAGTTGGGGGTGTAAATCATGACTTTTCAGCTTAGGTTTTCTTTTGCCTAAGTTTGTGTATTACGCGCTCTTGTATCTAAATATCTTACAGTTCAGACAACATAACTGACTTTTTGTAGCTGTTGTCTTCTCTTTCCTTATGGAACTACAAGCTGGAAATGGAATGCCATGATACAGGTTTAAATAAGCAAGTTTAATGGTAGGCACTTGTACCTGGAGCAAAGGGTGGTGAGAACTCAGTGATTATTGGATGTCTACAGGTCGTTTTGGGTTTACATGGGATGTTCTGGTTGATTTAAGTCAACCTGGGAGCACTAGCAAAAAATTGTAAGGTGCTTTAGCCTTGCAGACCAGGTGGAACAGCGATTGCAGCTGACAAATAAAAAAAATCTGTCAATCAAAATGGTTAAAACACTGTCAGTGATTCCCCTCAAGTTATACAAAATAGAAGAAGAGAGATAAAGCTATACAAACTACCACCACTTACACAGAAATTGCCAGTTATCAGAGGATGTCCCAGTGTGCATTTTGAACAAGTGTCATCAACAACCAGGCACAAAGACTTCCAGTCCTTCATGCCTGGTGCACTTTGTACACACACATCCATTTCCCAGGAAAGGATCCTGTGTCTAACTCCCTCCAACCTCACTTTTGCTCAGTGTTTAAGTGTTTTTGCAAATCTTTTGATGTTCCCTCTGTACTGATTTGATAAGTTTCATCCTTCCAAGGGCTACCCTCTTATTTTGCTTCTGCCTTTATTTGGCAAATTATATTTGTTCTTACCATATTAATCTTGTCACTGATTAACTCTTTTTATCAAATAGCATTCAAGCATACTGTAGTATGGTATAATGCTGTCATATCTGCATTTTCCTGGAGCATGCATCCTATTTTATTTTCTTTTAAATAGCCAAACTACTCCATTATATGATGAGAGAGTTTTGCATTTTTCTGCATTTTACGTAGTCAAGGAATATAAAACCAAAGGAAAAATAATGTGGTTTGCTTTGTATTCCCCACTTTACAGTTAATTCTGTAAATAAACAGTGAAATAATGAATCCAGTTTAAGAAAGACCAAAGTAGCACAGAAATAGTTGTTCTTCAGACCTTTCAAGACTTAAGTTTACTTAACTCTAGCATAAGCAGAATATGTGATTAGATGGGTAAATTGAGAAGGAGGTAAATAGATTGCACTATGAGAGGAAGAGGTGGAAACAATTTTAAATTAGTACCCCTGAGTTCTGGAAATTACTTACTCGATTATATTCTATTGCTGGTTGTAGCACAAACTGTTTATTAAACACTATAAAATGTAAAGGCTTCTGCCATTATCCAAGTGTTTTCCAAACTCAGGGTTTATATTGGAATTTGCTCATTGATTTCCGGGGTCAAATCAAAATACTCTCTGGGCTATTTTCAATATATCTTTGAATTTTAATGTTGAGTTAATAGAACCTATTTTAAGGTTTACAGCAGATTTCATATCTGTCTTGTTCTCAGTTGCAGATTTTTAAAGGATGACCTTCAGCAACAAGAGCTGAATGAAGAGAACCTGTGCATATATGTATATATGTATATATTTTGTATTTCCTATTCCTTCTTGTGTCACAACAAGAAAATTTGCAATGGATCCAGTTGAATCTTGTTTCCAAAAAGTTATGCTTGGGATTAGATGGATTTGTCCCTGTTCACCACCTCTCCACTCCTCCTACCACAGTTTGTAGACCTAGAGAACAGCATTTGAAGTTAACTTTGTTTTGCTGTCAGCCAGGTAACAATAACCCTTCTGAGAGAGAATATAAGCAGCTCTTTTTCCCTTCAGTGTAGGAGGGGAGATGTCTGGACTTCTGAAGGGAGACACAGGAGTGTGGAAGAATTTCCCTGTGATACAGAATGAGTCTCTTCCCCTTAAACTACCAATTGCTTTGTTTGCTTGCCTTGAATGCCAAAAGGGAGGACACAAAACTGATGCAGAACTGCAGAGGTTTTAGCACAAGACACTCTAAACTAAGTAAATAGCAATCTTGAGCATTTGCTTGCTGCTTCTGCCAGAAAAACACATCACCCACATCTAATTAATGATGTTGACATTGTTTCTGAAACATCACCTAAAAACTTCCAGTTGACTATTGAAAAAATATAAGACTGGAATATTTGATAAATAATTTTTTGAAAAAAATAATATTTTTAACTTTTTGAATCTTTCCATTTTAACTGTACTTTCTTCTGTGTAGCCCTGACTCTGTGTGACTTTAGATATCTCCTCTGCAGCCTTTCATGGCATATGCCTTCAATATAGTTGGCATGAAGAGGTTTTTTAAAAGCTGACTTTAATTTACTGATGCTGCATTGCCCAGATCAATATTACTGCGTTTGGAAAGTCTATCCTGCCATTAGATTTACCAACCAGAAAATGGAGAGCACTAAAAGGCTTGACTTCAATTCAGATTTCTAATAAATCTTCTACAAATGTGGATTGTGAGGCAGCATTTTTTTGTTCCTTTGAAATACTAAGGAGATTCTCCAGTATTTCACAGGGACTGCTGTATCACTGTCACACATGATCCTTTTGCATAGGATTAAGTAATTATGTGTGTCTTGCAGTGATTTAAAGCTAATGCTTTCCAGTTTACTCATGAAAAGAGATGCAAGAGGTGTAATGGAACTGCCCGGGACTGAAGCAATCAGAACCTAGCCTATAACATCGATTTATAAAGTTTGTTTTCTTCTCTTTGTATACTTAATTTTCTGAATACCATTAGCCAGTAAACGTGTTAAGAAAATGGCCATCCTCTATTTATGTGATTTAATTTATCATTTCGGTCACAGAGGGTACATTCCCTGGTTGATACTCAGTATTAATGGTTGAATTAAAACAAGCAGTTGCCAAAAAAACACATCTGAGAACTGTCTCTGATTTTCCTTTCCATTAATCCAGGATAACTACTTGTACTTTCCTTCTTCACCTGCATTCTCAGGTCATGTTCCCCTTTGGCTTGTCCTCTTTTTGGTGATTTCCTTTGGCTGTAAAATCACTCAACTTCATTCAGTGAAGGAGGAGGACTGAGAGGAGAAAGTTGAGGAAGTTTGATGCTTGTGTTACCATAGTGGTAACTCTGATCACTCTTCACTCTGCCGATTTGTAGATGATGAACAAGCAGATTGTGCTGCTGTATAGCAAAGTGATGGAGTCCCATTTTTCCCCCTAAAAATACATTTTTGTTTTGATGTTACCCTATTGAACAAATGCTTTAGAGTTACACGAAACCTTTTCATTACAATTTTATATATTCATCTCGAAACAAGCAGAAATTGGTTTTTGTGCTGGTAGCTAACAATTTACTGTGCTTAATGTACTTGTATTTGCAAAGAATACCTGCAGTTCTCTTCTTTCCTTTTATTGGCTTTTAAATATACTGGAGTGAGGTTTTTGGTGGAGAAGGGAGATGATATTAATGATCAAATTCTAAGCATAAAAGCGTGGCTGTGAATTGCTAACTTCCAATGCATATTCACCATCTGCAGAACTGAAAGGAATCAGCAAGATATAAAAAGCAAATCTTTGTTGCATTCAAATCCAGTGACCATCCATCTGATACTGATACTGCCTTTGAATTTATATCCTGGGTTTTCCCAATGGATCTGTAAATGTCTATATATGTTCTGCAAACAGAAATACATAGCTCTAAGGTTAAAGGAATGTAATTTTTAATTATGCCCTTTGGAGAGCATTTATCATTTCTTTCCCAGAGTTATTGGACTCCAGACATTCATGTGCCATATGGATATATAGTCCCTTCATTATGAAAATTCCAATATAAATACCACCATCTTCTTTTCTTTGGATCATTTGGCCTGAAAGTTTTAGACCTCCTGTCCAATATTAAGTTGCATATCAGTAAAATGGATTGCAAATTATCTCAGTGCTTGAATGGGGTAATTCTGCTTTCCGTTAACTTGAACTGGTATGTCTTTTAATTTTTATTGAAGTTATTAATTGTTCCATTGACATAGCAATGGAATGAGAGTCTGAAATGATAAATCATTCATTTTTGGTAGGTTTGGGGTGGGGATTTTTGTTTGTTTGCTTGCTTTTGTTTTGTTGTTTTTTTATTCACCTGGAATTCCAAGTTAAAATAGTTCAGCAACAATGAACTTCATCTGGCTCAGAAAACATGCTACTGGGGCCTCGAGAGGTTTCTGTCTTTGGAGTCAGTGTTTTGCTCCATGTCACAGTGATTCATCAGCTACAGTGACTGGTAGAAGGGATGAATTACAGGTTCTTTATCACTGCCTTTGGCAGATGCACATGCAGAACTTTTATTTCTGTCTAGAAAAGGTGCTGGGAAAATCTGTTGTTCATGTTAAATACTGGGTTTGGATTAGGAAGATGTTCAGTGTAGTAGCAAGACTGATTTTGACTTCTTGGTTTCTGGTTCTTAGGATGGGTATTCAAAATAAGGTTCTGCTGTGAGCTCCTCTTGGTTCACACCACAGTTCTGCATTTAAATGGCTTTATAGGATGTGATCAGAACTTGAGTGATGGAACACATCTCATGGAGTGATAATTGAGCAGAGAATTTATCAGTTTCCCTGTTGGTTATTTAGCTTCCCTCTGTGGTCAGTAAATCTTACTGAGATGTGTGTGTACAGTGAATCTTTAGCTCATTTCAAAATTATGTTAGCTATGCAGCCAGGTCCTGGAAGGTCTGGGGCCACCCAGACAAAAATAAATGTAGCCAGGTGAGCCAAACCAGTGCTCAGGTCCTCTTGCTCCTGGGGTTCCTCTCGAGAGCAGCTGTCTTCCTGGACAAATTATCTTGCATCAGCTGATTTGTGGTACCTGATGTTTCCATATTCTTGCCTGCTGTTTATAATTCAGGACTTTGCACTCAATCTTCCTTGGAGCGCTACAACACTGAGTACTGACCTTGGTATACATTTGATTGGTACAAGAAGCTTAGGGAGCTGCTCTGTCAGGTACAAATTCTACCTGAACACTAGAAAAAGTGATTAAACACTGAACTCTCCTTTGCCTGTGGATGATCTATGTGTTTCGTACTTGACACTCTTTTAATTTGGTCCTGATTAATTAAGGGTTTTGTCCTTATTATTTATTTGCTCCTGAAGGTGGTGTGGGGTTTTTGTGTGTGGCGGAAAATGAGGACATAACATTCATTTAACTTCACTGTAAAGTTCTAATTACAGGAATAACTTGATCTTTTTAATACACATAATTTCTCCCCTTTGAATGGTGTTGTGAGTTGTTTAAATGTGCTTGTTATTGATCCACCCAAAAAGGGTTGTGGTTTTGTCCAGTGAAGAGACTCTGTCAGCAGAAATTGTAGAGGTTTAGGATAAGCAATGGCTTCTGACTTTTGCTTTTTAAGTCTTAAAACTCACTTGTGGTCAGGATGACAACCACTCATTCCTAGGCTGGACAGCACATACTAATTTTATTTTATTTACTTCTCAGTCCCTAGTGGCTTCTACCTATTTTTCTTTTCCTTCAACTTTTACACATTATCAAGATCCCCATCCTAAGTCCTTGCAGGAAGGGCACACTGATGGAGAATTTGATAAATTACTTCTTGTAATATGATTTAACTTTCCGAGTATTCTTCATTCCTCCAGTGTTTTTCTCCTCACTTGCTCCATATGTTCACTTTCTGTCATCACCAGCTGTAAGAAATATTTTTGGCTCTTGACTCCAAGATATGTCCAGTTACATTCGCTGTCTTCTAGGCTGACCACTTTTTAAAATACAGCCTTGATTTTTACTTTTCCTTTTACTTTTCCTTTGCCAGTCATGCTCTTCACTTACCTGTGTGACTCAGTAGTTGAAAGTTACACTGTTTACTGTTTCTGAAATAAATTCTGCATATAAAGGAGTATTTTTCTCTGGGAAAATTATAAGGAAATAGAATAATGGCACACAATAGAAAGAGGCTGCCTGTGAGAATAAGCAAAAAGGGACTGGAAAATATGAGGAAGAAATAAAACTAAGGTATTTAAAAAGTGATGGACTGAAAAGAGGTCATAAGGAAAAGAAAAATTGGTTTTAATATTAGATGTTCATGGAATAAAAGTCAACTCTCCAGTGGAACTTTTTGATTTCTGAAGGCTTACAGCAGTTACTTGGTGTTCCACCTCGGTTTTGTCGTTACTGGGTTCTTAGTCAATATAAAAACCAAACATCTCTATGTTTATTTCTTTTTCTCCCCCGATACTCTGTAAATCCTTTCTTGAAGTGATTATGAGACAATGCTTGGTGTTGTTTTGTTTTGGTTTGGTTTGGGTTTTTTGGGGTTTTTTTTGGGGGGGTTTTTTTGTTCTTTTTGGTTTTTTGTTTGTTTGTTTGTTTTTTGTGGGTTTTTTTGGGTTTTTTGTTTGTTTCATTTTGGTTTGGGGTTTCTTTGGCAAATTAAAAGAAGTTAAATGTTTGTTTTGTCATAGTACTGCCACGGGTGAGCGATTAGGCGCTGACTCTTCAGTCTCTCTTGCCTAAGGTTAACTTATGGGGATTTTCTAAATCCCATCCTAAAGGGCTCTCTTACTATTATATAGTTCCCATGAGTTCAAATCCTGGTGTATACTCTGGTTGTGAGCATAATTCCGAGCAAGAAAATTTGGACTATTGTATGAATCATCTTTTAGACCTGTGTTTTTATACATGCTGTCCAGCCGATTTGGTTCAAACAAACAAGACATAAAAAACATATTAGATCTTTGGAAATGAAAGAAATTTGGAAATCACTGTCTCTTCAGAGTGGAGAGGAAGTGTTCTCTACTCATCAGCTATTCTGTACCAGCTGCCACACACTTGGTTATGGACACTGGTCTCTAGGTGTTTATGTATCTACATAAAAAAGTTGAAAAATCTTCCAGTGAATTGCATTTTTTTTTTTCAAAAAGCTGGGGTGCTGGAGCAAACTGCAGATAAAGGAAAAGAGAGATATTAAGTATTAGAATAAAAAACTGATTTGAAATGCAGATATTTGCTCAGATTGAAGAGTCTTCTGTAGCTGATTTGGACCAGAGACTATACATTCAATTCTGAAAATTCAATGAGCGTCCTTATCACGAAAGCTGTTGAGTGCTCTGAAATACAGGCCATAAGTGGAACAAGTGTAAATGCTCCTTCAGACAGCTTCAGATAAATAGCTGAATTGGATGCCTTTCTTTTTGTTTTGACAAGAAATCTCACTCTCAAATACTCCCCTTCTCTGCTATTAAGGGTTTTCTGTGCATGCCATAAAAGGTTTACTGGTGTTCCAGAGGTTACAGCATTCACCTGGGGCAGGGCTGTCTGGTTCAAGCCTCTGCACTCCATGAGGCTGAGATTGGGCATTAATATGTGGCATTAATACCCCACTTTGTGGTAAATGCTTTAAGTGCCTGCTCTGAAATGCTCTAAAGGCATTTATTTCAACCTTAGAAGACCTTAAATTTCTCTCTCTGCAGACTATGAAAACGTTCACAGCCTAGGAAAATCATTTATCACCCTACTAGACAGCTGAACAATCTGCCTCTGTGTCCTGACCTGAAAAACTTGATCTGAGGAGTTGCTGTGGGTTGGAGTTTCCAAGGAGAGTGAGCAAGGCTAATCCGAATGCCTTAACCTTTCAGTTTAGGAATTTACTGCTCTTTGTCTGGCAGGAATCCAGTTAACCCTGTCCCATTGGAATTTACAATGTTAATGGAATTAATTCAGCTGTGCACAGGCAGTGCCACAGGTGCCATCTTGTTTACCCTAAATGAAGCCAGAACAGAAAGATTCAAAGGAGCAAGCTTTTGTGCCAGAAAGGGCAATTCATTTACTGTTGAATTCATATCTTTCATAAGAGAAGTTTTCCTGAAGTGAGATTGAAACAGGAAAGGATTGTCACGTTGGCAAGAAGCGGACACCGAAAGAGCAAGTCAATTCTCTTAGTCACTAATGCAGAGTTTAATTTTCTTCTGCAATACTGAGAATGTCAGGTGGTAGGCTTTCTCCAGCTTCCATTAGCTGGTTTTAAATGGTGTCATTAGCAGAAGAGGAGATCAGGGGAAAAAAACCACAAGTGAAAGCTATCTTAGCTCAAAGCTCCAGGTAAAAGCATGTTACAGATGAGAAACTATATATAGTGTCCTCAGATTACTGAGCAAAGAAGTGAGCCAGGACAGAAGGGAGGATCCTGACTGTTCTCTTGAGTCAATTTCTGTGTCAGTAACCAATCTCTGTGTAGGATGGCTGAGTTTACTCCCATTGTAAAATGTCAAGAGGTTGATTATTGTTATTATTCGGGACGGCTTTAATACCAGTCTTACTCCAAATCATTGTTGAGGGCTTAAAAGCAAAGTTTATTAAAAGGCACATCCTTTTTATGCAGTGTTTCAGTACAATAAATATGATTGGTTATTTAGAGCAACACCCCTTGACCGTTTTTCACAAGTAAACAACAAGTTAGAAAAACACTATCTGCTAATGGTTTTTCACCTTTCAAGGATTGTTTTTGATTTCTCCTCGCAATCACAGGCCAGTGTGGGAATTTATGTGACTAACTTTCCCACTGACTGCCTGATACTTGAAAATCTCTTTCTCTGACCTATCTGTCAGCATCCACAGTTGATAACTCCGATTTTTTTGAGGGTAATTGACTCTCTTAATTCTATATAGAATTCTTTTAATTAAAGCAAAAAGGCAAAGACTAGGGGAAGAAAAAATTGCTGTTTTCTAAGGAACCTCTAAAGCTGTGTGTCATCTTCTGCCAATGACTCATGTTCTTTAACAGCCTGTGGTACCAGATAGCTGGAACTCTCCAAAGAGGTGTGACAGTTCTGATGGAAGCCACCCCAGATGACCTCACCATACTGGAACAACCCATTTTGCAGTTGTGGTGGCACTCACCAGCGATTCAGCTGCAAATGTGTCAAGAGTTAAGTGCAAGGATAGATAAATTCCAAACTGAATGAATCAGAGGGACTTGGAGCCCACAACGTTTATGTAAATACAGCCCTATATGAAAATATTTTAAGGTATAGGAATATTTTAAGGTCCTGATTAAATCTTTAGGCTATTAAGATTATGTATGTTGAAATAAGTATTTAAAGAAGTTTATTTCTTAAAGCATGTACTCAAGAATTTTGTAATAGCCAAAGTCAGATTGTTAAATNTTTTCATTTTACACATGGGAAAGGAGTCAGAGATTAAAATCCCACAATTATGCAAGAATTGCATTGGTGTTTGTTGAATTGAAATGTGAAAGCACCAACTCTGAAGGAGGATCATCCTTGGCTCTGTATCTTTCTAAATTAGAAGGTGGTAAGAGACAGTGCTCTTATTCCATGCTTCTGTGTTCAGTGTATTTCTCAGAGAGGAAAAAATCCACATTTCACACATTTGCAAGGCAGCAGATTGAAAAAAAATACTTCACATTAATCCTTCCTATAAAGTTTGAAAATCATTAAGTGTTGATCTCAATTTTGTATATTTATTTCAAAACAAAAACTTAGAACAAACTAAAAATACTCTCTTTGCATCCCTCTTTGGAAATAACTGAAATGGAAAATATTCCAAATGTTTTGCGGCTTCTGAGTCTGTTTTTTAAATGAACTACTCAACACTGACACCCAATAATTCCAGTTCTGTTGAGATTTTTTTTGGAAATGGCCGGGGAAATAAGATTAATTTATCAAGCTGCTGGCATGCGTGTCCTAATCAAACAACTGGTAACAATAAAGCTTAGTCTGAGAGAACCTCAAGTTTTGCCCATCATGTGTAGTCGACCAATGCGCTGCAGCCTTCTCAGTTTTGTATACAATGAGGAAAATCAAATACCCTCTATTTTGGGGGTAAGGGTGAGAGATGTTCAGCATGGTATTTTTAATCTTTTGATAGGTTCTGAGATATGAAATTCAAGAATGAAAGTCTTAAGCACTAAAAATCAGAAACAATGGTGTGGTAAATATATACTTAAGAAGATCTGAAATAATTATTTCTTCTCCAGGTCTACTGGAATTCTTTCCAGTGAGAGGCATCCAGGGGGTAACCTGAAGAAAAAACTAATTTAGATTGCAGAACTTTGCTTGAAGATGCCAGAATTTAATACATAAAATGTAGAGCAGGAGCTGAAAGGGTTCATTTATGAACGCACTTTGTAAACTTCTCCACCAAAATGGTTTTCAGGAATTTTGGGAGGGAAGTAAGAGTTAGCCATATTCCAGTTAAAGTAATTCAGTAAGTGAGTTATTTACTGACAAAAGAGGAAAGAATGAAAAAAAAAAAAAAACAAAAAAACAACCAAAGATGGAAACTGCCTTGTTGATGGGATGGATTACAATCTGAAAGTACCAGTCTTCACAGGATAGAACAAATATAACCTAAAGCCAACAGGGACCTAAATTAAAAGTGCTTTCAAACTTGTCATGTTATTCAGTTGAAATCCAGCAAAATCAGGCTCTTAATAATAGGATAAGAAATAAGTATTATTGTATGTTTTCCAGATCAAAACGTTTTAAACCAGAAGATCAGTAGACAAGTAAGTCAAAGCTGCTTTTTAAATCGATCTAAGTCCAATTAAGTTTGCCTGGATTAGTCAGGGAAAAGGGAGGGAAAAAGAAATCCCCATTGATGTACTGCTAAGCAAATGCAAATATGGTACTTTCTAGTTCAGTGTTTTTAAATCCTTAAAGGTTTTTTTCAGATAATCACTTAATGCTCTGGTGAGTTCCAGAGCTGTTGGTTTGCATTCTCCATTAGGTTATTAGTAGTGGTTTGGTCAGCTCTGTGTGTGGATGTGCTGTCTGCATGTGTGCCCAGCTTCCTTCTGCTTGACCATCATTCCTGAATTGACTGGCTTATTTCTGCCAGAGGTGGGAGAGTGGGAATAAAAAAAAAGTATACTTGGACTTTTCATTTTTTTTTCCTAAGTGAGGAAATAGTGGTGATCTCTCAAGATCTCTGTTACATTACCTGAGCTTTTTCCCTGTGTATTACTACGAAACCTGCATTGGGGAGGGAAGGCAAATGTGGAAGATTTGGGTAGAGAGATGGTGATTATCAACAGCAAACAGAATTTCTGTCAGGTCTTGCACAAGGATAATTCACTAGGGCCTCATTCACAGAAAAAGGAGGAAAAGCTTTACCATGGTCACAGCTTGTGAAATTTTCTTCTGTGGTGACACGAGGTGGAAGTGCTCTATCCTCAGCATGTGAAGTTCAGTTCAAGTTTAAGACAATACATGCCTTAAAATATTTCCCTGTTGTTCATTTGAGACTCACCTTCCACTTTGAAAATCATGCTGGGCAGTGATCAATCATGCATTTTCCCAATGATTTTCATGTGTGTCATTGCAGCATGGTTGTACATATGGCGTAAATTCTAATTCCTAATGAGCAATAATGGGGAGATGACCTAGAAAGGAAAGAGGAAGAGAAGGATTTTCTCTTTTTAGAGAAAATGTTCCGTTCATCCTTACTATTTTTATACCTGCTTATGTAAATAGGAAAGGTCTATTAAGATTGGAAAAACAAGAATTTAAGACTGTGATAAATAATATGAGTAGAAGAAAGCCCTGCTGTTTTAGGTCGGCCTGTGGCTTTCTTGCTGTGCATGCAAAGCAGTGCCATCTGATGTATATTTTGAAGTCCTATCTCTAATAATCTGTTCCATTGCAGTGATCACAAAACAAAAAGGCAAAAAAAATTTCCCAAGTCTCACAGAAAATCAAGTCAACGCCTCTTTATCTATTGCTTTGCACTGGAGCAAATTAATGGGCGAGTTTGCCATGTAGATTTTGGTGGGGGAGTGATTAAAAGAGAAAGGATTCTTTTTTTGGGTATGAGGAGACACAAAAAGCAAATAGGATGTTTTAATTATCCTCATCATAAATATCCTTCTGTAAAAGTAAGAGGCTGTTGGATAGAAAATTTGTCGTTGATATAGATTTTAGCAGCGCAGGAAATTTTGTCGTTGCGTAGGTCCAACTTGAGGTCTAAAGGTTCTGGAAATGCTGGAGGCATGAAAATAAAACTCTTATTTATTAGTTCTAGTGTTTCAGTTTTATTGGGACAAGAACAGGGAATTTGTAGAAATATGAAGTTATGCAGAAGCTGTTTTCTCATTGACACAAAAATCTATATAATTCAATAATGAAAAAAGTTATTAAATAATAAATTAAAAAGCAATTCCCTAGCAAAAATTTCACTCTAGCACAGTGAATTTAGTACTGGGGATTTTAATGAAAGAAGCATAAAGTCTTACCATTTTACTTTTTGGCCAATCACCCAGCATTAAAGGTAAAACTTGCTTTGTACTGCAGCTAATTAATGTGGAATGGGGGGTTGCATTCTGAGGGAACAAGACATACCTATGTGCTTACTTTGCAGTAATCACTTCTAGATTCTACCTATTTCAACAAAATTCACCAGAGGAGTTCAAGACAAGATGTTCCTAACTAGGCAACCATGTAGCAGAGAGAGACCATATCCATGGTCTTCACTTCACAGCAAGAACTGTCATAAAATTATCTAAAAACTCCATTAGAAATCAGGAAATACAGTAGTGAGAAAGAAATGACTGTCTTACTAATGAGAAAAGTTTAATTTAGAGTTTACACACTACGAATCATATGAAAATCTATTGCTGGAATACAAAATCAGGAAAACGAGCTTCACAATTACACCTTGATATGAATATGTTTGGAAGAATGGGAAAGAATGGGAAAAATTTTGAATGGGAACAACTTTGGTGCCTTAAAAAGGAGGTTGTCACATGCAGCCAAGAAGTGATTTGCAGAAGATTAAATGTTACAAAGTAGGTGCTGAAGAAAACTGTGTTTAGAGGAAAAAAGAATGTTGAGATTTGTGTGATATTTGGATACCTACCTCAGCATCATGTTTCAGCCAAAAATTGGTGTTCTAGGTGAAGCAGAGGAATCAAGCTCTCATATTTAGTGCTCCATGCTTGCAGCCGTATTTTAAGTCAAATTCTTGCAGAGAACTTAGTGGTTTCTGTGTTTGTTACAATCCTCACCAAACTTTCTTTTCAAAACCTTGCACAATCCTTGCTGGAGTCTTTGTAAGCTTCCTGCATCTACAGCCTTCTTTGGAAGGGATTCCCCAGCTCAGGGAATGCACAAAAAGCAGCTTTCTGTCTTGTTTTTCCTACTTTTCCCTTAACCTGGATTGGTCTATCTATGGTCAGTAGCCTTCTGTGCAAGGAGCCAATATCAGTTTTTCCCTACTCATCTTCTCCTTGACACTCGTGTCTTTATTCCTTTTTATCATTTCCTGCCTCAGTTATCTTGTTCCAATATGGGATGGTGTAATAATGCCAGCACACCTCTGACACATCCTCACTGGGATTCTTTGTCCTTATTTTGAACTCTGTGGGGCAGGAAGGGACAGGAGATATTTTTCATCCTCCAAGGGTACATTTACTACCAACGTAGTAATTACGGCTCGAAATAGACCCAGAAAACACCCCCAATTGGTTTGATGCTGTCAAAATATTTTTCTTAAGCTTCTAATATTACATTAAATGGCTAAGTTGTATCTCATTCTGTAGCAGAAAGCTGGGAATAGAATCCAAATGGTTTTAAACAGTAAGATCTGAAAATCACTTCTTCCAACTTGAGGTATCAAAGGAAAAATAAAACTAACTTCTATTTTGAAACTGAAAGAACCAAAACTTGGGTTAATTTTGTTGTTTAGGGGAATTTTGTTTTTAAGTTGGCAAAGCAGGTTCTGTCCAGTTAAACAATTTTACTTTCTGGAAGTGGGCATGAAGAAATCTAACAAATACACCAGTGTATTGCATGTGTACATGCACAGTCACTTTGAGAAGTGACAGGAGAAAGCATAAAAAAAACCAGTGAGAAAAGCCAAAGCACAGAAGGAGCCACAGTCACCAAGGGACATTGAGAATTACAAGCAGGTTAGTACTAATAAAAAGGTTGGTAAAGTATCCAGCTGATATTCAGAAGAGGGGCACAAATAGCAGATCAATGTGCTGGTGTGGCTAAAGCATTTTCACCATTTTTCCTAAGTTCAGGGGCAAAAAACTGCAATTCATAATTTGGCTGTAACACAGAGGCAGCCACTGAGAAACACCCAAGGCCTCAGCACAGAATACATTAACATTTTCTAATTATAATTTAGAGGCTTTTAAACATCTGCACTTAGTAAACTTCATTCTGGGTACTTAAGAGGTGCCAATGATCTCTAAAAGCAGTTTGGGGAATAAATGAGTAACCAGAGGATTGGCAGAGGGAGAATTTGCTTTTGATCTTTGAAAAGAGCTGGAGAGGGGAGGAAATCTTGGGAGTTGTGGCTTGATCAGCTTCAGGTTACTTCTGAAAGAAAAAAAAAATAGGTAGAAAAATAAGTTATTACCAGAAAACAAGGAGGTGAATAATTGTTATGGATTTAGGTCAATTGATCCAGTTTCCCTCTACAGCACATTAAGAAGTGCTGTAGACAAGGGAGAGTGTCAAAACTGCAGTTCTGTTTGCACGAATTTTCATCTTTTAGTAAGTAATGATAACAATTTTAGTAAATCTTTTCATCTGACATTCTCATAAAGTAGCCCAGGGATCCATAGTCTAAATATAATTTGAAATATGCCAAGGTGGGTACAAAACTGTCTTGAAAAACATATGGAGAGTAGTTCCCGGAGATTTATTATCAAAACAGAGGAATGTATTAAGAGAAGTTTCTTGGAGTTCTTGGATTTGAGACCAGTCAATACTGTAGTCAGTTTTTAGATGATAGATCATAGCTTGTGGTCATTCAATTTTCAGGGCTGCAGGTACACTGAAAGAGCGAGCAAAAGTTCAAATTATTTTTGCCAATTCTAAAATAGAGTCTGAAAACATTTGGAGGATGTTTATAACTACAGAAAAAATGCAAGGTTTTACTCTGATACACAAATAATGTGTCAAAAATGAGCCAGCAACTCTGCACCTCTTAATCCTGTGTGTCAGCATTATGGGTTAGGGTGTAGCATTTCAAGAAGGACAGAGAGCACTTGAGTCTGGGGAAGAATAATGGCCTGGAGACCACTAATTATGAGGAGTGACAGAATGACCTGAGGTTATTGTAATTAAAATGTGACAGAGAATTTGAAATCTTCAGTAGTACAGAAAAGGTGATTATGGGATGATTATTCAACTTTTTTGTGCAGTGAGTAACTAAGCTACAGACCTTTCAAAGGATGTTTTGCAAACCAAAATCATTATCAGGTTGAAAAAGTGTAAAAATCTTGAAGTTAATGTCGGGAATCTCTGAGCCGCAGTTGCTGAAATTATTGAGACTTTTACAAGAGAGGTCTCTCTTCCCACACCAGTTTTTACATGATTTTTCTAACCCATTTGTCACTGTCTGCTATTGGAAAGAAAAATATTGTGATAGTTGGCTGTTTGGCCTGACAGTCTGGTCTTCTAAGTGTTTCTCTGCACTAAAAACAGAGTTAGTGGAGTGGGGTGCAGTACAGTCCCTTCTGTATGCGGACATATAAAAGAAAAATGTTTTCCCTGCTCATCAGGTGCTGATGAAAAGCAGTGACTTCAGCTGGTGGCTAGGAAAACTCCTATTAGGCAACTGCAGGGGGAAGAACCACTAAAATGAAGACCTGCTGGAAAATATGCAGCCTTGCTGCCAACTTTGAGGGCTTTTGAGAACAGGTTAGAAAAATAACTGTCATGAACGTATAGCTGCTGCTGCTTTGGAGGAGGATGAAGAGCAAGATTTCTTGAGTGCCTTCAATCCTCTCAGTCTGTGATGAATTTTTCCCTCAGTCTGAGAGAGAGTAGATCACAGATAAGTGTAATCAAAACCTCAAAATTTAGGGGATTTTCAGTGACCTGACAGCTGAGTGATGACTTGTCAAACCTGTCTCTGACCAGTCTCAGTTGGCAGCAGTGCTGGCAGGGCCCAGTTCCCCTTTTAACACCAAAGTTGGTATCTGCATTATTCCAGAGTGTGGAGTTGTTTGAGGCAAAGCTGTGTTCAGTAATCTTAGTCTGAAGATGAGAAGTGTTTGAGGCTGAGCAGTTCTACACTCAGATGTGAAGCTGATGTACAGCATCTTTATATTCTCTTTGAACTGCAATAAGAGTTCTGCATTCTCCATATAATGAAGTGATACAGGTAGTAAGACTTTGCTCATAAACTCCCATTTTCTCCCAAAATGTGCATCACACATAGATTAAATATATAAAAAGGACTCCAATTACATTGCTTTCCCTTTTTCTGAGGGTTTCTTTTCTGCCTATACTTACTTTTCAAAGGAGTCAAAGGCAAGCAATAACTAAGATTGAAGATGGGTGTCAGTGATTCACACCTATGTTAACAATTAGAGTACAAAAATATACACCTTAGTTCATTATGGAATCCCATGGCATAGGAATGTCAGCAGGAGAATACTTCAGTTTAGTTCTAAGATTCTTAAATGTGTAAATGTGAATTTTGCTGTTTGCTTTGAATTTTAACACCCTCAAAAGATTAAATAATATTTCTTCCTTTTGGAAGGCAGAGATTTTATTATAAAACCTGCAGAAGAAATAAACATAGAAATACTCACCTAGGGCCTGATTNACATCCTTTCCTTTTACCACCACATGTCAGGGGATTCTTAAGTAAAAAGTGAAATTTTTGAAGAAAACTTTGCACTGGGACCAATTCTGTATCAGAATAATTAGCTTGATATGTGAGCACTGTGGTCAATTCATTACTATAATGTATTACCAGAAATGGTGTATTTATCATACAGGCTGCTTGACAGCAGCTCATAGTCGCAACTCAGGTAATAATTGCACACATGGTCACTGTGTGATCAGCTTCATGTTCTATGGTAAATGATATGCTATAAAAATTCGTGCATTTTAAAATATGATTTATATAAAATGAATTGGGAATCATGCAACATAACTCTTTGAGCCCAGGTGTGTGCAACGGCGAAACCCACTTATGAGACCCATCCCCCGAGAAAACAATAAGCGTGGCNGGAAGGCAGAGATTTTATTATAAAACCTGCAGAAGAAATAAACATAGAAATACTCACCTAGGGCCTGATTTAATTCACATGAAAGCTGAGACAAAAGCTTCTGTTGTCTCTGCTAAAAGCTGGCTCATTGCATACAGTTTAGTAATTTTCTGAGTCAGTTAATGTGGGACGACTGCAATTCTTTGCGGGGCTTGGCATAAAGATGCA
Source organism: Illadopsis cleaveri (assembly GCA_013399915.1). Taxonomy (NCBI): domain Eukaryota; kingdom Metazoa; phylum Chordata; class Aves; order Passeriformes; family Timaliidae; genus Illadopsis; species Illadopsis cleaveri. The sequence continues at coordinate 27,960 of VXBB01018754.1, forward strand.
GTTCAGGAGAATGTCTTGCTCTTGGATTTTCACTTGCTATGCTGAGTTTGACTGTGTGGAACAGCTACTGATGTAGCTTCATGTCAGGCTTTACATCTGCCCTAAATCATGCTTTATCAATTGTTTGGGTTTATTTCAGCTTTTGTGGATTTGAATCTTGGCTAGTGCTGGTAATACCAGCATAGACTGGAGGGGTATCAGGGTTGCTTAGTTTATTGCGAGACATCTACAGCTGGATCTGTGATCTTAAAAAAAAACCAAAAAAACCCCAAAAACAAAAAACCCCAGCAGAGCAACCTAGAACCAACCAAAAAAAATCCCAAACAAGTAAACCCCAAAACTCCACAAAGCCAAACACCTCTACATACAAACATAAAACAGTAAAACCCTGTTGTTGTGTGCATCATTCTGTAGTATTTGCAAATATTTAGATTTGTCATGCTTGATCCTTCTATATATATATATATAGTTTTGGAATAAATGTGCTCATGTAACAAATCCAGCACATCTTTCTCTTTCTACCACTACATGTCAGGGGATTCTTAAGTAAAAATTTTGAGACCAATTCTGGTCCCAATTTTGGGACCAATTCTGCATGTGCTAGATAATTAGCTTGATATATGAGGGCTGTGGTCAATTCATTACTATAATGTATTACCAGAAATGGTGTATTTATCATACAGGCTGCTTGACAGCAGCTCATAGTCGCAACTCAGGTAATAATTGCACACATGGTCACTGTGTGATCAGCTTCATGTTCTATGGTAAATGATATGGTATAAAAATTCGTGCATTTTAAAATATGATTTATATAAAATGAATTGGGAATCATGCAACATAACTCTTTGAGCCCAGGTGTGTGCAACGGCGAAACCCACTTATGAGACCCATCCCCCGAGAAAACAATAAGCGTGGCCAGGAACATTTACAACAGAAAAGATGTGGCCGGCTCCAAGATGGTTCTTAATCACTGCCTCCTATCGGCCATCAACACCGGATATGGATCTGGAACTGGACGGCACACGACAATCAGCAATTCCAGGAAATCCATTCAGCCACCCAGGCCTGGACAGGAAACCTTTTCAGAGCCCTGAGCACCGGACTTACATATGAACATTATACAGAGCCTTACAATACATTTCGCCTGAGGATATGAAAAACCGTATAAAAACGGGACTCCAGAGATGGTACGGTGTGGACAGGGTGGATCAGTCTCTTGGAGGCTGTTACTCTGCCACCCACACCGGTGTTGCTTTTCTTTTATTGTGGCTTTTCCTTTTGGTGATGGGATTGTTTTAATAAATTGTTGTCTTATAATTTTTGATTTCGCTTTTCATTTATAACAGGTTCCATCAGACTGCACTGTGCTTCATGACCTGTTTCATTTAGGATTCAACCTGTCAATCACATCTCAGCTACACAGGAATGAACACCAGATCTTATTGATGGCCAGAAAAATTAGCAGTGACCACTTCAGTGTGAACAGTGCAAAAAAGTAATGTCTCCAAGGAAGTACATCAGGACACATCAAGCTCAGGAGAACGTACCCTGATGCTGAATTTATAATACAGATATAATCTGTAAAATTATGTGACAAGAAAAATATTGGAGTACAAAATGTTGTAACACTTGAGAAAGTAAATGGCTGGCCTATCTCTGGGTAGAATATTTCGTAAGTTCCTGAATTTCTCCTGCCTTCAAAGAGCTATACTAAACTATTCCTCTGCTAAAATGAGCTGTCTGTACAATATTGAAAATACTTGGAAGAAAGTATTTCAGAAGCAGAGACTGGCTTTAAAAAAATACCTGCAGTTCTTGCATTTCCTCAAAGATTTGAATTCTGCAAGACTTCAAATTTTCATAAGCTCTTGTCTCATCTGAGATGGAGAAGCATGTTTAGGTCACTAATGTGGGCTACACTGCATTTGAAGGTGTAAGTGGTTTTCCTCAAATTAATCTGGAGTAATACAATTGCTGGATTGCACACAGGTGCTCTGGTCCTTTCTCTGACCCTTGAAAAAGTCAGTTCTTAATCAGCTGAAGAGAGAGGCCAGGTAGTTTTACATTTAAACAAAACTGATGACAAATTAGCAGTGTTTTACCTAATGTTCATCTAGCACACTGCATCTGGCTATGCATTTGTATTGTGGAGTTCCTGTGGCTTGTATTGGAGGTTTATAGGCTAAACAAGAAAGGATAATCTGTTTATAGGCTAAATAAGAAAGGATAATTTGTTAAAAATCAGTCACTAATGGTCTTTGTAAATAGGTTCTCATAAGCATACAAGTTATGTAGTTTGTGTTGCCTATGTTCCCACTAGTGTTTGCTGAATACCTTGGAGTTAATTTTCTGTTTGTCCCTGCAATATCCTTCATGTAAGGGAGAGGAAAAGTAATATTTTTGCAAACTAAAATGTCAGGCACAGAGCATGTCCACACGAGTGGGATATGTCTGAGCCTGTTGAGGTGTTATAAGCAGAACAATTCATTAACAAGGAGCTCCAGCCTGTCATTACTCAGCTGTGACACAGGGTTTGAACCATGTAGAACAATATTTGAGCCAGTTCATAGTTTTGCAAACTGCTGCAGAGGGTCATATTGACATTCACCATAGGACTTTCCAGAAGCCTTTAGAACAGGAGAAATTCAAATGCAGGTCCCTCCAGCTCACTTTTCTTCACCAGACATTAATAAACAGTAATTTGAGGTGCAAACGCTTTCTCTTTTCAGAGGATTTCTGTGAAAGAACAAGTTTTCTGATGGGAATGACTAATGATGGCAATTTGGAGACAGTTATGTAATTGCTTTTTTTGAAATATTTTTCACATTGGTTTTTGTGAGCATAGAATTACTATTGGCATATTTTCTGCTTAATAAGTAATTTTTCAAGACATTGCCTAAGCAATTAGACAATCAGTTATGCATCTCTTGAGAGCAATAGTAGTATAACTAATGGAAACCTCCAGGTATGATGCTGAAAATGGCCTGCTAACTATTCCTTATTGCTCCTTCAAAATTGCTCGGGGTGGTGGATGCCTTTTTGCTTGCTAACAGAAGGACAAAACTATTTTATTTTTTTTTTCCTAAGCATAGCTAGTGAACATTCTTATGTAGGAACATAATGGTTTGGAGACGTTGTTGTAGTATGTAACCGTGCCTGTCTGCCTGTTTCATGCAGCCCTTACAAATTTTTCCCTGTTTGTATACAAAATATTCATATTTTTAAGTTTCCACCTAAAGCAAAAAGGAAATTGGATATAGCAGTTCCTTCCACAATACAAATTAAGGACAGAAAGTTTGCCTGGTGATGTCTGGTTGGAATTTTGACCTTAAATATTCATGAAGATGGGCTGCCTGCTTGCATGGTTGCAGGCCATGTTCCCTATGTGAGGATGATGAAAGGCCATTGTCTGGGGCAGTTTAAAGGAACATTTCCTACAATACCATAGAATCTGGAAAAGATTAATTTGTGCAACTGCTGAATCAGTAGTTTACACCCACTAGCAGTAATTACTGTGGGTCCTAAAACACCACTTTGCCAGAAGAATTACTGCTGGCTGGAGAGGCTCAGAACCCTAAATTCATGGTGTTATAAAGGGGTTCTGTTAGTCTGTGGGAGCTGTTTCTTGTGAGTGATCACCTCCTAAACCCTCTCTAACTCCTCACTGCCTCATTTGAATGAGGAGTTGGACCAGATGCCCTCCAGAGATCTCTTTCAGCCCACACTTCTTTAAGCTTTTATGATTTCTAAGTGCGTGTCTATGCTTAAAGTACTTGGAGACTTTACAAGTGTAAATGGATTTCTGGGCTGAGTGAGTTTACAGAGGGAAATGACACCTCCAGTATCTTATGTGAGATGATGCGGAGGGGGTTTACTGGTGAGGAACAAGTTCAGCAGTGGTTTCTGTCAGAAAGGCCCTTGAGAAAATAATTATGGGTGAGGAGCAGAAAAATGCTTGAAGGAGAGGAGGATATGACTTGACAATGCACAAGGCAGCTTTCTATTCTAAGGACAGAAGAAATCTCACCACATGTTAGAGTAGCTATCTAAAGGTGAAAAGACTTAAGATAGTTTTCCAGACTCCTTCTGTAATCAATAGATAGATAATATTTTAGGGGACAACTTGTCCTGTGTTAAAAGAGTAGGGATAGTCACTGATAATGAGATCTGTTAGCATCACAGTAATATTTTCAATTATAAACTTTTTTTTTTCTCCTTAACGGTGATATCCATGCCAAGTGTTGCATTTAATTTAAAATATTTTATAAAGTTAACCTGATTTCAGTTTAATTGCATTTAACTACCCACTAATCTAAGTTGTAGAAACTAATTACTCAGTGACAGATTTGAAGCTGGAAATCATTGGAAGAATTCTACTCGATAAGCAAATCTCACATTTCTTTTTCTGCTGCTCAGGTAGTATTGGGAAGAGATGATAAATTCATGTCTAGTAGTACATTGCCCCTTTTCAGCCTCCCCTCAGCTGTTTAGAGACATGGATAAGATCACCCCTGAGCCTTCTGGCCTGAGCCTGAGTGCACAGATTTGTAGTAAAGCACCCCACACTCCCAGCAGGTGTTTCCAAACAGGGAAAGAGTTTCAGTTTACCTTTAGACATTTGAGGAAGTTTTACTAGAAAGTTCTGTGCCCTTCTCATTGTAATTGGCTCAGGGCCAGCACAGGAGCATAGATTGGGCTCCAAGAGTGTAACTCAAATCCTGCTGTTAATTTCATTGGGCCAAGAGCCAAATAGCTCACCTGAACTATTGAGTACTAAAGAGGGAGAACAGAGAAGTTCCACACTTTTCAAGGTGTTGTAGCAAGTAGGAGACTTGTCTCTAGACTGTGTTCAGCTTTGCCTTTGTGTTTGTATTATTTTCTTTCCTTATTAAAACCTTTTGGCTTTTTCAAGACACACTCGATCATGNTCTGTAACAATCTGACATGCTCAGATAACAGATGGCTTGGAAGCCCTCACAGGTTCTTCTCCCTCTGTAAAGAAGAGCTAAAAATGAAGTGTATCATCTATTATTTTTCTGCGGCCTTTTTTATCACTTTCTGACTAAACAGAAAAGTGATGTATTACAGGGCAGTTGCCCACACTGTGGCATTTCAGATGTGATTATCAACATGCAGTACACTGGGGGTTGAGATTTCTCAAATGAATGTGACAGGAGTCAGCATTTCACAAGTGCACGCTCCATAATCTCAGCACTCAGTAACTCCCTGCCTTGTCTGTGTGCCACAGTGGAGTTCCTGCAACTCCATGGCACAAGTTTTAAATTTCTTAATCTGTGTAAACCTACAGGCTGCTCTTGGGGACTTTCTCAAATTATTCTTAGAAAATGTGTTTTAAAGGCAGCAAAGTTGGCATGCTGAAGCTTTTGTCTAAGTTGAAGTTCAGTCAGCTCGTTGTACAGTGGCCCTCAGCAGCTGCTCTCTTCCATAAGCACAGCATCTTTAAACTGTGCAAACTTTTATCAAAAGCTGAATGACCTTTGTAAGTCTTTATTTGCATATTGGTCAGGCAAAAGGCAAAAGGAATTGTGTTGATTATCAAGAGATGTTGACTATCAAGAGAAGAGCCTAAAGAGACCAGAAAGCAATAGCATCACCAAAAATCACTCAGGCTGGTACACCAGAGAGTAGAAAAAGCCATTCACTTTGAGTGGTGTTCAGAAGAAACTTGTGGTACTGTTACCTCCCATCACATCTTGAAGGAAGTTAAGACCACAAAACTATGGGGGGAGAAAATTCCTTCTTCTTGGATTATTCCTCTGGAGCCTGAGGAATAATTGGTATCTGACCTCCAGGTTATACAGATACTCCTAGTACAGATCTAATGCATCAGCAGTGGAAAATAAAAGAAGCATCTTGTGTACTTATTCCAGTGAGCTGCTTACAAGGTGAACCACAGGCTGGCTGTGTCCATTCCTGCACAGCATCACCGTGAATCATCTATTGACCTGGGTCTACTGCTGATGTCTCTCTCCCTGAGTGTCTTTGCTTATTTTTGTTTCTCAAACTCTGTCTGTTGCTTGGCATTCCCAAATAACTTTGGGTTTTCCGGCTGTTGAATTTTTTGGAGGAGTTGGAGCACACAGGGGGTGAAAGTACCAAAAACTCACCAAAATCAGGTGTAAGTTAAAGTCACCTGTGGGCTACTTTAATCTTTCATTTGTCTCCATTTGTTTCTTACAGGATGAAGCCTTTTTGCACTGAACTAACAGTGATATTATTTTAATGCTTTTTGTCAGCAGCGTAGGTCATTCTAAGAAGAATCAGACATGAGTTGGTGCCAATTTCTTATGTCAAACTGAGTAGCTTTTATCTTTCAAGCTTTGATTAAAATATAAAGCACATAAGTAATTTCCCCATTTTAAGCTCAAAATGAGTCAAGACATACATAAAGATTATCTATTGCTTCCAAATGTCCAGTATTATTCCATGGTAAAAAATTACTTCATAGATCTTCAGCTATCTAGGCTGTTTGCTTCTAGGAATAAAACAAACTGGCAGCCAAAGAAGTCAGGAAAACACATTTTATTATTAAATGAACTGTAGCAAAGTGATGCTATAGATCTATATTTAAATGGCAATATCTTCTTTAATGCATTAAAAGTCCACGATAGAACTGTTCAAAGTCACATGAAAATGTGTTGTAAAACACAGAGGAGGAAACAATGAGAGGAGCTCTCTCTGAATATTCAGCTGCATCATAAGTAACAGACAGGTTTCCATTAGTGCTGCAACCCAACACCAGTTTTATGGGGACACTGAGCTTTCTGATAATAATTTGGATAAACTGATCAGTAGGATTGAGGAAATCCTGACTACAATCTAAAAAACAGCATATGAGGAAGATTTTGATCTGCTAAAAGCATAAAATAAAGGTGAGATTAGACCAATGGTTCGTGTGTCCTCCCTTACCTCAGGAATAACTGGGCACCTAATTAATTTTCTGTATTTTAACAGCCTGAGGAAATTCAGTCTTTAACCTTACGTTCTATTCCTGATGTAGCGTGTACTCTACAGCTACCTTGACAATAAAATTATAGTTCTGCTTAGATGATGAAGTCTTCAGAAATAGCAATTTTTTCAACTCTTAAACATAAAGGTTACCTCTGGAAGTAGAATTATGGAGGGTGTATATGCTGTGGAAAGATTTTTAAAGGACTTGAGATTTTCATTGCAAGAGAGAGAAAGAAACAGGCATTAAGGGATTTTTCCTGGCCCTTTTCTCCTGTCATAATTCTTTCAAATAAGTATATCCACAACTGCTATGAACTGTCTTTTCCAAAACCAGTACTTTAAAATGAATGTGTGTGAGGTTGAGTTTTTCCTGACTTTTTTGTTTGTTTTAGGAGGGATTATTTTGTGGTTTTTTTTGTGGTGGTATTTTTGGTTTTTGGTTTTTTGGGAATTTTTTTGGGGGAGGGCAGGGAGTTTGGAGAAAAGTGTTGTGTTAAAGAATTAAAATTTTTGCAGCAATAGAAGAGTTCTTTAACAACCCTAGTTTTTAGATATAGTGGTGCAATATATGTCTACTAAAACAAGTCTTAAGATGCTGCAATGCATACATAAAAATCCAAATTTTGATATCTCTAATTTTTCACACGGACACATCGTGATCTGTTTGATTTTACTGTTCAGCAAACTGAGAGCATCCATTCTACCCCACTGAGAGAAAGGCATTAGCAGCTGGGGAGCCCAGACTCCAAACATCAGTGTTGTAAATTATTAAAGGAGGGTTGTGTGTGCATTGTGATGGGCTGGCACAGTGTGCTTGAACCCATAAATCAGTAAGTTCTGTCAGAGTGAGTTATTCATGAACACTAGGGCAATTTCTGCCTGGAATCCTTATTTCATCTGGAATCCTATGGCAGGCAAAATGATTTCCACTATTAGGATATCATTAAACTGGGGATTTTAAGGCTGCATCGTGTTTTCTCTGTGTGAGTGCAGCCGAAAAAAAACCTTAGAAGAAAATCTTCACGTTATAAAAGTTTTGCTCCAACATGGAGAACAGATAATCATGAATTTCATGCTGGCTTGTGAGGATTGTTGTACCTCCTGTGTTGATTCCCATTTTGCTGGCTGTGTGCATGCCAGCTGAGAACTGAGCTCCTATTCTTAGGTTATTATTCAGATGGGTGTTTTGCTATTTCCAGCATCAGGCTCTGCATTTGTAGTGTCCTCCTGTAGGCACCAGTACCATCCCAGTAACTGAGCACACTGATTTCTGTTTCAGCTATTTTTTTTTTTTTTTACTTTTATTATCTTTTAGCAATGAATAAGGCATGAGATGTATTTACTACAATTTTTAATTTTTTTCTGTCCTTTTACTAACCCTCTATTTCACAAGCATCTTTTTGCAAAATCTTTACTGTTACATAAAGTGGAAAAGAAATCCCTGAAAGTGCACATATTTCTGGTTTCTAGAACACTTTCAGAAGCAAATGCAATGACCACAATCACAACTAATGTTGGTGCTGTTCACTGCATTGCAACAAGGCAAAGGCACTAGGTGCTGCTGATCCATGTGCAGCCCATGAACCTGAACTGAGACAGGGATCAGAATTCCCTTTGCAGATTGGCAGATTATGGCCACCAGAATCCCAGTCGGTGATGCCAATAAATACAGTTCAGAGAGGGCAAACCCTGGTGATAAATCCACTCCCAGCTGATGGAGTAGCCCACTGTGATAACCCTGCTGCTCCCAAGGTCTGATGATAATGGTAGCTTTGGCACTGCAGTGGAGATTACTGAATTTCAGGGAATTTTTTCCATGGTCTGTAACAAGGGGAATAAAGCCTTGCTCTGCATCCCCCTGAGAGCTGATGCCTCCATTTATGCCACTTTTTTTGCTTGGGTTTTGGCAGAGGGGGAAGGGAGAGGAGTTAAGGGGAAAACTCATGCCAAATGGGGGAGCCAGACTGAAGTACCATGTTTATTCACTGTGGCAAAGTGAATAAACAAAGCCCTTTAAAGGGTTAAAATTATCCAGTACCCTTATGGCATTTTCTTTCATCTTGTCTCAAATTTAGGTCCAGTGGGGGCAAGCTCCAGTGCAGAATTTAGAGAAATTATACTGAAGGTTTGGGAGGTGAGGCAGAATTTGCACTAGTCTAAATGACAGTGCTCTTTATAAAAAGTTTTGTTTATCTGTCCTTATTCTCTTGTGATGTGGCATTCCCTCCCTGTAATTCTTACCCATCATTCACTGAAATGATCCATTACAGTGGGAACTGAAAAATGCACATTAGTGAAGTGAACATGCAGCAGGTTACTTCATGAAATTAATTATTCAAGGAAATGTGAGGCACAAAGCCAACCTAGTAAAACAATCAGGTAGATGAGCAGTTTATTTCCTGGGAGAAGAAGGTTTAAAGTTTGGCTCTAAAAAAGTAAGCTTTTCCCACAGCAGCAAAAAGTAAGAAATTTTATGTTTTCTGCTAATAACTCTCTGAATATAACAGCAGAAGTTAATGCATGGGAGCTAGTGTACATCACAGAGTGGTTTATTATATGGTTTTTTATTGCTGTAAATGAAAATATAAGTGGGCTAGGAACTGAAGTGTAGATGTGACCTGTCATTTTCATGTCTGGAAGAAGGGGGATTCCTTCTGTAAAGCTTTCACCCTCATTAGAAACTACAGGGTTGAGTGCATATGTTACACTTAATATGTTACATATATATATATGTGTATGATTTTCTGTTGTGGAAGTGTTTGTAAATGACTGAGTCCATGCACTGTGGGAGGAGAGTCACAAACGCTGGTAACAGAGAATACAAATTCCTTCTGATGGAATTGCTCCTTCCACACCAAGGGTCTGCACCCTGCAGAGGAGCTGTCAGGGCTTTGCTGGCAGTGCTCTTGTTTCCTCTCAACATGCAGACACTCAGGCCCATTGTCAGCACAGCCTCTGCACAGGATCAGTAGCCAAAATTACCCGTTCCCTTTTGTTTTTGATAGACAACTGAACACAGGTTGAGCTTCCTCTGTACTTGTGGAGTTCAGCATTTTCCTGTGAATGTTTTCCTCCCCTGGCAAAGGCTAAGAAAAATCCTTTAAACGGGGGATTACAGGGTTTGCCTGCCTTTGCTGTAGAAACTGCTGGCAGGATTCAGGCCCAAAGGACAGGCCATGTATAAATGTCATGTATTAAGATGAAAGAAGGAAAAAAGCTCTGGATGACATTGAGAGGGAAACTGATCTCTTTACACTAATGCTGGCCTGGATCAGGAGGTTTGATGTTATGAAGCACTTGTCTCAGGTTAGCAGTACTGCTCTGTTTAGAAGGGTTGACACTTAGTCCTGCTGCTCACAAACCTAAGCTGTGCTACTGCTGAGACTCTTGTTTCACAGCTGTCATTGTGAGGGCAGCAAGCAGCACAAAGTCCCACAAATCCAAATCCTAAAAAGATAAAATATTTTTCTTCAACTTTTCCAGTTGTGTAAGTGTTTGGGATCACCAAACTGGCCCTGATCACCAGTGTGAAGTCTAGCTAAATATTAAGTTACCTTTTGTGTTCAGTGTCAGTGTGGTAGCCGGGAATCAGCCTTGTGATCACAACCACCCAACCCAGATCCCTACACAGGGCAGTGACAGCCTCTCGTGTGGTATGACACCAGACTGAAAGTGCTGGAGCAAATGTCAGATGCTGTTAGGTCAAATTGTGATGAAGGTTTTGCAGGGCTGTGTCATGTATTGTTTGACAAAATGATATCTAGCTGAGCTGTTACCTCAATTACTTTGTGAGTAGTCCTGTTCAGCCCATGTGCTGAGCAGTACAAACAGCAGTGACAGACGTTCTTACTCCCAGTAAAGGGAGTTGGTTACTGGGATGAACTCAGAAAAAAGTGGTACTTTTAATTTTATTCTGATAGAGCCTGGATTCTTTCTATACAATTGTATCTTATGTGATGTTTAGCAATTCTTTTCTAACTGGAAGGCTGGATTTGCTGAGATTCCAATGTCATATCCTCTTCCCATCTTAGAAGAGAGCCGAAAGTGTGAATACATAGGCTGTCATTTATTCCTTGCTTTTAGGCAAAATAAATTTCAAAGAACAAAATGCAATTCCTAACCTTCTCTTCAATTATATTTATTAGTACCACTTTCTGTGTTCCAAACTTAAAATAATAGTTTCAAACTGATGTATTGTTGTCCAGCCCCATTTTAAGACATGACATTGGGAACAAGAAAAACTGAACAGTTCTGGTTACCTTTGGTAACCAAATGTTACTCTTGGGTATCTGGAAAGTGCTCTCTTGTACATGGGATGATTTAAAATAGAAAGTGTGTTCTGGGGCAGCATTTTCTGGGAGGTTTGCACTCTGCAGGATGGTTCAGCTGCAGAAGGGATCCTTCTCAAAGGGGGAACCTTTAGATGTCATTAGATAATCACATTACAAATGTCTTTCAACCATGATGTAATGGAATATGAAGTTCATGTGGAAAAGGAAGTAGAAAAATGGTGACATCATAGTTGGAGTGTTCCAAAGCTGCATGAAAGGACAGACAGATAGGGGTCAACTCCTGGGCGCAGTCTCTGCTCGAAAAATATGATCAATTTCATATTTCAAAGGAGTTGAAAAAATGGGAAGGGAGATAAAAGTTAAATTTGTTCCTTCTCACTGGGATCACATAAGTGGAAATCTGTAGCAATAGTGCCTTTTCCACCTTTTTAATTGTAATGCTGGGGCAGCACTGATTAGCTCCTCACAGTTTAAGAGCTGACCTGACGCCAAGCCAGCAGTTGCCACGGAATATTTTGTCGCTTCACCTGTTGAGAACATTTTAATAAATGTCTCTTAAATCTCACATAAAAAAGCCACGATTTGAAGAGGAAAATGAGAAAATGTTTGAGGACTTGTTCTCCTGCATCAGATCAGAGTTATTCTCTCTTTCTGTTCCCATCAGTAAGAAATCTCAGTTACAATCTTGCATACAAAACCTCTTTTTTTGCCTCCCCCCTCTTCTACCACTCACAATTAAAAAATAAGACTTGACTATCCATGGCTGACATGCAAAATTAAGAGAGCGACTGCCACTTAATGATTTTATGAATGGTGTCTAACAGTGTAATAATTAATTATCACTTTTGTCTTTTAGTGAAATTCATTGTATATATCAGCTTAAACCAGTGCAGCTCCATAGCTACAGGTTGAGAAGCAGTGATGGTTACAAAGGCAGGGATACCACATCCTTCTCCTATGACTTACAGATGGAATGTGCACATTTAAATTGCACTCACCTCTCCTTTCCTGGAAGAGTTGTCCACTTTAAGACATCCCTTACAAAATCTAGAGGCACTGAATATGAAAAACTCAATGCTGAAAATGTTGGCATCTAACTTTCTAGTGGAGAAAACCCCTAAAATATGACCAGGTGCTCTGGGAATAATGGGTGATTTAGATTCCTTCAAGCTTGTGACATAATCACACAGAAAGACGAGGTACTGCTGATGTTTCAGGCATTAAATATCAAACACTCATAAACCTGTTAAAACTGAAATTGCATCCCTAATTACCAAATAGATCTCATCAGTTTCTGTCACTCCCAACACAAATGTGAGAAGTTGGCAGAGTTAGAGCACTTGACTGCCCTGTTCACTGATTGGCAGTCTTTATGAGTTTACCTTTGGAGAGTAAAAGACTTCCTGACTTTCCCAGTGCTTCATCAGCTTCTACCTTCCACTGCATACAAATACTTTTCCTGATGCTTTATTATGAGGTGAACTGCTTTAGAAGTCACCATCACTTTCATATGGGTAACAGTGCTGAATGATTAAATCCTATTGTCTGCACTTTCTATAAAAATCACTAAAGTGGAAAAGAGCTACCTCCAAATTGAAATTCTGTCTTCAAGGTCATTTCCATTTTACCTCTTCTGCCTTGTCGGACACATGCTGGTGTATGCTCTAATGGTAGAAAAATATATGTTAGGGTGGTCTGGCTGGCTGCCTGTATCGTCGGCTCAGCTCGCCCCAGCACCTAAACAGTCTNAACTCAACTTAACTTACAGATTAAACCTTATAAAAATGCACTCCCACAAATATATCCAATTTTCAATTAAAAAAACAAAGCAACACAAACTCTGTCAAGCCAGAAAATGGGAAAATATCCATCAGCACATTGCTTTCACAGCCTTTAGTTTTTGTGTCAATGACCCATAAAGCTATTCTTGAAGATCAGTCTGATTCTGTATCCTTCAGCAGAATAATCCCAAAACCAGAATGTGAGATGCAGGGAGGCATATGTTACTTTAAGCTCTAATTGTTCACTTGTTCCTTATTCTCATTACTGATCCTGAGTGCTGATTATAGTGATACCAATGAGATTTTAATGGTTTTGGTGGGTAATACCTGATTCAGCTCTTAAATGGAAATGATCCCGTGTATTAGCTGGCATGCACCGGCAGCTGATTTTTTTCCCATATTAAATATGGATTTAATAAAGTAAAGAAAAATAAAACAACCCAATGCCCTCACTCACCAACTCTGTTTCTGCAGAAGATTGGTGGAGCATGTTCAGTGGAATTGGTCTGAGGTGAGAAGTACCCTTTGTCAGCGTGGCAGAGTAATCAATCAAGGCCTGAAGTGTCCTGTGCAGATGCTCCACACCACAGCACTGGCTGAATGTAATTAGATAAACCATATACCCAGTTTGATTGTACCTGAAGGAACAGCCTGAGGGAACTCATTCTCACAAGGCCCTTATCATCTTATTCTATGTCAAAGAAAAGCACAAGGAAAAGCTGAAGTAGCCAAATGGTAATTCAAAATGAAATTAAAAAAAAAAACAAGGTCATCTTTAAATTTATCTCAAGACTTAGCTTCTATATAAGCACACATTCAAATTGAAATAAAATTTTATATGCTTGCTAAGGTCAGTGTTTTCTGCAAAGAAAAATTCTAACCTCTAGTATCTCAACAGGCATAAAAGCATAATTCACCCGTGGAGTGAATTACAATGGTTGCAAAAGCTAAATAATTGGTGAATAGCAAATGGTGACAGAGCGTATTGAAGATATACTTCAGATCTCTGAAAAATAGAGAAAATAAAACCCAGAATTATTGCTGAAGTGACTCTTCTGCCTTCATGTGACTCTTTGTTTTTCAAATAACTGTCTCCAGGTGTTCAAACTCCTCCTGCAAATGACAAAATGTCCTTACCTGCATGCTTATATGCTTAAAAAATGATCCACAAAATGATGCAAAGCTTACTAAAGCANATTGTATACAGATGAGACAGTAACTAGACTGGTATTTCAGTGGTGTATTATTTATTCTTACTGAATTTCAATCCTACATAGCACAAGTATGTGAGCAAATGGAACATGACAATAATACATATTATAATACAGCTTCTTAAACTTCAACATTTGATTCAGACTACAGTAATTATTTCCAGTGGGCTACATTTTGGTTTGGATTTGTCTGGTTTTGGTGGGTTCTTTGTGGTTTGGGCGGGGGGGTGTGTTTGTTTTTTGTTTGTTATTTTGGGGGGGTTGTTTGTTTTGTTTCATTTTGTTTTGGTTTTTTTGTGAGTAATGTACTAGTTTCTCTTGTAAGTGGGATTCAACATTTGTTGGAATGTGAAGATGGTTGGGTTAAGGTGATTTTCATATTTGGATTTCTTCTGTAAGGCATGTTACTTTTGATATTCTATGAAAAAAACAATGGTGCACAGCACATCTGCTGCAATGACTTTCAGACGCTCAGAATGTAGCGAGGACTTTATAACAGTTCTAACCACCTGGTTATTCAAAATGCCATTTCACATTCAGCTACCACAGTTAAAACAGAGATGAACAGGGTTATTTCTAGAGTGATTGCAGAGCAGCTGAGACCACACCTGGCCCAGTCTGCAAAGGAGTCTCAATATTCCCAGACATCAACCAGCTGTGGCTTCTGTCTGGCATTACGGCTTTTTACAGATCTGCTGCTCATAGCAGGACCTGTTTCTGCTTAAATCAAGACCTGACCTACCTGTTGACAGTATTGA
>VXBB01018754.1:43175-58578 GCA_013399915.1 Illadopsis cleaveri
TCTTGTGACTCTTTGTTTTTTCAAATAACTGTCTCCAGGTGTTCAAACTCCTCCTGCAAATGACAAAATGTCCTTACCTGCATGCTTATATGCTTAAAAAATGATCCACAAAATGATGCAAAGCTTACTAAAGCATTTGTTGTAGGGGTCCTTTCAAACCTGCACAGTTTGACCTGCCTTTCCTCCATCCAAGTTCTTGGGAATTTTGCCATGATTTCAACAGCAAATGTCTTGTACTTTCTGTCAAAAGGCAAGACAATGAGACCAGGGCTGATAACTCAGAAATACGCCAGTTGTGAATACATACACATCTCCTCACAACTGAGTTTCTAATCAATAAAAGGAATTAATGGCTCATGTTGGCCAGTGAATGGAGCTCATGGTCCAGAGTAATTGCTGCATCCTATGTCCAATTCCACTTCACCTTTCTGGGGACCCTTGGGTGTGATTAGGTCATGAACTATGGAACAAGTGATTTTTTCCTTTAATCCAATCTTTGCTGCCTCACATATGGCTACAGTGAGGAAATATGTTTTCTCATACTCAAAAAGTCTCTAATATCTACTTCAATCAACACAGTTTATCTCTCACTAANGTGAGTAATGTACTAGTTTCTCTTGTAAGTGGGATTCAACATTTGTTGGAATGTGAAGATGGTTGGGTTAAGGTGATTTTCATATTTGGATTTCTTCTGTAAGGCATGTTACTTTTGATATTCTATGAAAAAAACAATGGTGCACAGCACATCTGCTGCAATGACTTTCAGACGCTCAGAATGTAGCGAGGACTTTATAACAGTTCTAACCACCTGGTTATTCAAAATGCCATTTCACATTCAGCTACCACAGTTAAAACAGAGATGAACAGGGTTATTTCTAGAGTGATTGCAGAGCAGCTGAGACCACACCTGGCCCAGTCTGCAAAGGAGTCTCAATATTCCCAGACATCAACCAGCTGTGGCTTCTGTCTGGCATTACGGCTTTTTACAGATCTGCTGCTCATAGCAGGACCTGTTTCTGCTTAAATCAAGACCTGACCTACCTGTTGACAGTATTGAATTGGAACTATTGTGATCTTCATAAAATACTGGAGTTCTTTGAAGTCTGTGCACATGGAAGGATTTTCTCCTTCCTTTTTTTTTTTTTTTTTTTTCCCCCAGACGAGTATATTGGTACTTGTTTATTGTCAGATTTATCTTTCGATTTTTACGGTCTCCCTTCCCAACTGCATACTATTATCACCTCTTTATGCTAATGCTCTCCCTGGCTGCCTGTCTTATCACCTCTCCATTTATCTTCTTTCCCTGTGTGATCTACGGTGCTCATTAGCTTCCTGTTCTCAGATCACTTTTTGCCTCCTCAGCATGCCAGATGACCCTTTTATCGCCCAGCTATGTTTCACAATCAGCCCAGATAATGCTTCATGCTTCCTCACTATTCCTTGGCTTTTATTTTTGTGCTGCTGACTACCTCTTGCCGTTCATTTCTCCCCAACAAGGCTTGTTTTAATGCTCACCCAATTACACCAGGTTTTTTGGCTTAGTACTATATCACTTGTCTTCATTGCCTGGGTCGTACTTTATTGATTTCCGTGGTTCAATATATCAGAGTATATAATTCCTAGCAAATTTCTTTCTCCATCAAGTTTATTTAATCCACCCTCTTCCCAGTCTCCCCTTCAGAGCAGACTTCATATTCATGAGGCAAACAGTACATTAACTGCTTAACTCATTGATTCTTGCACCTTACAAAGTGCTTCATCCATAACCTTACACATTCTGCCTGAATTCAGCCAACTTGTAATTCCTGCTCTGGATATGGCTACTTAGAGCACTTCTTTAATGTGTGTTATAGACAATTTATATGCCTCACTTGATACTTTTGCAGCCGCCACATAAAATGTTTTCAGCTCATTCGCTCCAAGGTACTTAAACTTGTATTTCCTAAAACTCTTCACATTTTATGATTGCTCGTGTTAAATAATAAATTTTTAAAAAAGAGGAAGGTGGTCGTTGTTGCTGTTGTTTTATCCTAAAGATCTTTTCATTAACAACATCACTTTGAGGAGCTGGGAGACTTGTAAACTTTCATACATGAATCCTTTTCAAAAAGAAGCCTTCCCTTGGTCCTGTGTAAACCCCCTTCAGTCTCTTGGGGGTTTTGATAAGGTAACTGCTCAGATATCTGTAAATTTAATCTTCCAAATAAAGTTCCAACTGTCATGTGCCAAAAAAATCTGGGTATTGCATAAAAAATTGTAATCTATATAATATGATGACAGAAGAAATAGAAAAGAAGATAAATTAAAGACATTTTTGGATAAGCAGATCAATTATTGAGCCTTGAAGTTTACATACTTCATGGGATATGGAACTGCAAAGAGCCATCCCAGGAGCAGATAGTGTGGCTTTAGTTTTCCTGTTATTTTCAAATAGTCCCAAAGTAGCTGAAGTTTTCCCACTTCTGGAAAATGCAGAAATGTGGTAATGGCCACAGACTCTTCTTAAGGGCTTATCGTTTTGTAGTCACCCTAAAATATATTTTGAATCTTTTTGTTTTAAGAGTTTTTCTGTGTTTGATCAACCTCCTGGGTTTGGCAAACTACTGTGATTATAGAAAGGATGTGGTTGAGCCAATTCATAATTTTACTGAAGAAATAAGTTCTACAGCAAAAGAGAGTCCAGCAGTGGAAAAAGGTGTTGTCTTAATGGCTCCAAACTGAAGATAATTCCTTTCAATTTCAAACTTTTGACTCTCTGCACACACAAAACAGTCCAGTCACAAATCAATTTCAGTATGTCTCATTCCTCTCAAAAAGTGCAATTGGGATAGATGGAAAATTTTTGCTACAAAGCATCTATGAGGCTAAATTCTGGATAGTTAGGGCTGGACTATGTGTTGGTAGATATATTTATAGTGTTCTGTATTCTCTGTGCTTTATCCAGAGGCAGACTAGCAGGGGTCAAGAGGGTGTAAGAGAAGTTTAACAGCCATTTGTTCATCTTCCCTTTCTGTCAGACAGGCAGCACGAGGGGTTTTCTGGTCATCTCCATCATTAGTCACCTGGAATAAGTGGCAGATTTTCTAATACAGAAGCATTTGATTCTGTGATTGTGATGATTAGGAGGAGAGGTTTAAAAATCTTAGTTCATCAAAGGGGATAAGTAGTTTGAGGCCCTTGTTTTGATGTCAGCAATGAAGCATAGCCACGATGACAATGCAATCCAGAGGTATGTTACCATGGGGGAAGAAGGAATCAGAATCTTTCAAAATTCTATAAATATTGCACTTTATGCTTAGAAGCACTCTGGGCACTCTCACAGGATGCATTTACAGCCTGCCGTCTGTGGTAAAGACCAGCCTAACCTTGAGGCTATTTTAATTCCAAGTTAGGTTCTTATCCTGGAGACTTCTATTTCAGGGTAACAGAGAGGTAAATTAAACCTGGTTTAGAAATTGGCAGTATTTTTATCGTCCAGAGAGGCAAGCCCCTACATCTGAAGGCAGCAGCTAAATCATCTTCTGTCATTTCTCTTATTACTGCCATGAATGATTTCCCAGCTGTTGTAGATGACATCATGAGCGTTGCTGTGAAAAGGAAGGACAAAACCAAATCTCATGTTTTTCATGGCTGCAGTCGCCATCAGAGATGTCATCAAGGGGATGTGGTGCTACACCAGAACGTTACTAATTTCTTCCGGAAGGACAAACACAGGCAGAGAAGATGCACTCACATGTGCATCCCTCTCTATTGCAGTGGAAAGTTGAGGTATTTCCTTCCCTTACCCATCTGGTGATGAGTTAGCAGCAGTGCAGTCTATTTGGTCAGGAAGCTGACTGCAAAACTTAAAATCTGACATAGATGTGTCACCAACTTCTTACACATTTACCCATGCAGAGAAAACAGAAGAGAGGGCATCTGCTGTTGTAAATCTGTGATTTTCCCATCAGCCACAGTCTTTCTGAAATTAAAGGTGAAAGTTGCAGAAGGGAAGTGCTTTGCATAAATCGGGTTTTCTTTTCCCCCTTGAAATAAATGCAGGTCATGGTTAATGAAGTGCATATTTGTATATGGCTGAAAATCACTGCAAATTCCCATTTCATTCATACATATTA
This sequence comes from Illadopsis cleaveri, assembly GCA_013399915.1. NCBI lineage: Eukaryota > Metazoa > Chordata > Aves > Passeriformes > Timaliidae > Illadopsis > Illadopsis cleaveri. Next base: position 47,291 of record VXBB01018754.1, read on the forward strand.
TTTGATTTCTCACATTAGCCATGGGTTAGTAAGTACCTGTGGGACTGCTCTAGTAGACAAAGGTTCATAAATCAAAACAGAAATTCAAATGCGTCTTGATGCCTGTAGTTTCTCCCAGTACATACATATATTTCCTTCAGAAGTGTCACACGTACAACAGCATTAAAGAATTTTGGTTAATGTTACATATTTGTGCATCAAATGTGTGAATAATAGGTCTAGCTCTTATCACCGTGTAAAATACATAAAGGATCAGATGGAAATAAATGGAAATTGATCCTGACAGAAACTTTTATTTTTTTTCACATCTAGTTGTAATAAAGTCAACTTTTTACTGGAAGGGATCTGTGGGATAATTCACAGGCTAATGTACAGGTCATACAGTATTCAAACCTGCTCCAGTTTTGCTCTCATTCTCTTATTGAATATTCAATATTGTTGAATATTATTATTCATAGATGCTGAGATTCACAGCTCAGTTAGAGGACATGCAGATTATTATAGACCTATGGAGCTCTGACAACATAGGTCAAGGGAGTGAGGGGAAAAACCAGTTTATTCATGTGCCATTCAACCTTTAACCTCTTTTGAACTTTCTGGCTTAGAGATCAGAATTTTGTACCTATTGCCATTCTGGTCTTACTGATAGCAATCAATCTTCTGGGTGTGAAGAGATGCTGGAGCTTGTTGTCTCACCTGTGGGCAGTGTTCTCAGACTTGGGGGCAAATGAATAGCTGTGTGCTCCATCAACACCACTATCAAAAGCAGAGAAAATAAAGTTATTTGTTTCCAAGCACACTGGCATGAAGATTGCCACTCTGCCAAAGGAGTCTCAAAATATTGTGACTCCAGCTAACCTGTATCATTTGAATTTTTTCCCTGTCTTTCTGTTCTGCTGACTTTCCTAAACCTTTTCTTTCCCCCAAGTTAAATCACTGGTGACCCTGTTGTACATGGAAGTTGTATAATGCATGTTGTACACAAGATAAATCCATTTGGTATGTGACAAAGATACTGTAGAACAACACCCAAGTGGAGTGGAATTTTTCCAGTGTGCTCTTCTGAATTTTAACTCTGCTCCCATGGAAGCACAGGGAACATTTGCCTTCAGCATTAACAGAGGTTAGAACAGATTTAAAAAAGTGAGTTGCTTTAATAATTAGGCAGCTGATTTTTCCAAGCATTCTAAGTTCAGTTCAGACTGCTATGTGGAGGAAAAGAAAATACATGAATAACCATAAACCTTAAGGAAGGGTACCCATTAAAAAAATCAAAATCTAAGCATGGATGAAAACATCCTACAAGCCAAGGTTTTGAAATGTAACGTTGTGTAATGGTGCAACACATGTGCATAAAATTATACCACTTCATCATGCCCACAATTTTTAAATTAATCAGTGCTCTATTTGAAAAGTTTATAGCACAACTAAGCACATGCAAATTATGTTCCTGTATGCCATATAGTACCTCTTATTTGGACCTTTGCATAAGAGGTGATACATGAAATATCCCAGGGGTGTAGAGAAATATTTTCATCCCTTTTCTGCAGAAAACTGCCTGAGGTTTGGAAAAACCAGGACCCAGCTCTGGAGAGCTGTAACAGAAAGTCCAAACATGCAGACTGGGTATGTTCAGCTTCAAACATGTTTTCTATTTCCTGAAAATCAAATAGCTGATAGAGGTTTTCTGTTTGTTTCCAAAACTGCCTGTCCTGAGAAGTTAGTTGTTAAGTCTCACTAGATTTCTAGGTGAGATGGCACCTCAGTCCTGTGAGGTATTGGCACAGCTTTACACAGCATCACAGCAAACTCTTTATTAAAAGGAAACCTGTCCTGGCAGCCATCTCTGAGACAGAAAACCAAAAAAAGGCTCCCATTGTGCTTAGTATTTCCTCTTGGTTATTTCTAGCTGGCTTTTGTAACTGCTAAAATATTTTTTTATTCTTATTTCCGAGGGGACTGATTTTGATTTTTATCGTGCAATTTTTAGAGTCATGGCCCTGCAACCTGCTTTTTTAGTTACCTCTTTCACCTGGAACCAAACTATTGAAATGTAGATATTAATACACATGACAGATAGAAAATTAATCTAACCCCGTGAGGCACAAGAAGTCTGTGGCAAAGGACGAAGGGGAGCTTTAGTCATTTCTCCTTGCCTGTCGTCTTTGTTCTCTTCTCCATGCTAGGGAGGCCTCAGAACACATTTCATCCGGGTAAGCAGGAGCTGTCTCCAATGTCTGATATCAAATTGACATTTTCCAGCTTACAGCCAGATCAGTGCAGCAGAGTCATGCAGTGTTCAAATAGATTTAGAAATGGAAACATGGCCACGTTTCACAAAAGTGCAGCAGATGCAAGTATGTTTTCCATCCTTTAAATTTTCCAAGTACCCTCAAGCTCTGAGAAGGTGATCACATAAAAGTCTTTAAAATAAACCTCCTTACTCTTCCTCTGACAAGCTTGAGTTGTGCTTCAGGAAGAGGATTTACCTGTTGTTACTCATTCCCCCTCCATTAATGAGATTGTTTGCAGTACAATCAGCAGGGATTAATTAATACCTGTTCAGGGCACACGCACGCAACAGAAGGAATTCAGGAGTGAGTTCATACACAAATGAAAATAACCAAGATCTTGTTGACACTGCTCATTTATTTGACCCTTTAAGCTAACAGGCATTTAGTTTCACTGGGACTTGAAAATCGTCATTGAATGGGATTCCCAGTGAGCTTTACATTCCCTGGCAGGTAACCAGATGATATGCTCATTCTGTGCCTGGTAAACCCATTTCCACAGTACATTAGGAATTTATCAAAGCAAGTCAAATCACTTGTCTGCAAAAATGAAGGAATATTGGGAGAATTGTGTGTCTGCTCCTTTAGTAGTTCTTCTGTCTCTCGTTAGGATTTATGATTTGGCAGGGTATGGCCTTGAACTGATATTAAATTCATGATGTGACTTCATCCATCATAAAAAAATACATATAGTTCCTTTTTTTTCTTTTAAACAATAACTATGGAATCACTGTACTATGGAGCTCAAGTAAATTGAAGCACTAAATTGCCATGTATGTAATTCACAGCTATATGTCACCTCTCTGCAAACTAATCTCAAACTACCCTCAGATCGTTGTCAGAAACAGAACTTTATGACTTTACATTTTCTTCTGAAATCAGCTCTATTCTGTTTTACAGAAAATGGTGACTAAGATTTATTATTTATATCTTAATAGATTGCAGCTTTTTCAAAGTCTTGTAAATGACATTACTTTAATATAATAATTTCAGAAAGAAAAGAAAGGTAACCTACACATGGGTTAGTGTATGTGCTTTTTTTAAAGCAGGGTTTGCCAGCATTCATTGCAGTTTAAAACACTTGGCCGTTTCCACAGTATTTTCCTGAGTAGAAAATTCCCATGTTCATTTTAATTATGCCTGCAAATCTTGCTTGGAAGAGGTGTTTCTGGCTTACCATTTCTTAGTTTTCAGAATTTTACAGAGAATGAGCCAATATTTCAAGAAATGTTTGGTTGTTTTGCCTTTATCTGTGTGCGTGAAAGCATATTTGTGTTGAAACTGTGTGTTTTGTTTTATTTTGTTTTGTTTTGAGGGAAACAGTCTTGTCAGACAAAAAGGAATTTCAACTTGAGTCACTCCTAGTGACTGACAGAGGGCAGGTATGGAATAGAAATCCTTCCCTGTGAGGGTGGGGAGGCCCTGGCACAGGGGGCCCAGAGAAGCTGTGGCTGCCCCTGGATCCCTGGAAGTGTCCAAGGCCAGGCTGGACAGGGCTTGGAGCAACCTGGGATAGTGGAAGGTGTCCCTGCCCATGGCAGGAGGGGGAACAAGATGGACTTCAAGATCCCTTCCAACCCAAACCATTCTGTGATTCTTTGAACAGTAAAATTATCAAAACCAATGCAAGCATCTCCCAGATCTTCAGCAGAGTAGCCACATTTTCTCATTTTTTTGTGGAAGGAAGAAGGGTATTTGTGGAAACCTTTGAATCCCTCAGGGGAATCCCCAGGGCTTTGCCCTGAAAGAATATACCATAGAGGGAATATAGAATATACCATATCCCCACCTAGGCTGAAATAAAATATTCTCCCTCATGGTGCCGTGCAACACTATGGGATCTACCTCAATTTTGCTTTCCCCATATGTCCCTAATTCTCATAGTTTCTCCTTTTCCTGTTTCCCCATTGGGTGTGGTATCCCTGGTGGCCTGGCCCTGTGTCCNTCATGGTGCCGTGCAACACTATGGGATCTACCTCAGTTTTGCTTTCTCCATATGTCCCTAATTCTCATGATTTCTCCTTTCCCTGTTTCCCCATTGGGTGTGGTATCCCTGGTGGCCTGGCCCTGTGTCCCCTATAGGGCACTGCCCTTTGCCCTGCCCTTTGTACCACCCCTGTGCCCTCAGACCATTGGTTCCTGATCCCACTTACTCCTGTGCACACCTTTGATCTGGGTCTTTTGACCCTGATCCCACTGGTGTGGTGAACGTAATAATCCCTTGCTGGAATTTACCATACAAAAGGCCCTTCTGGCCTCTCTTGGCTGAGCTGCCCATGGTGTGTGTGGCGTGTGGACTTGACTGCTTTGCCTACCCAAGTGGCTTTTTCAAAAGAGAGGCTTATTGGGAATAGGTAGCAGCAACCACCATCTAAATCCCACCTTGAAACAGATATTGAAAGGACAGATGGAGGACTGGGAAAGAAATAAAGCACAGCTATACAAGATAAGGCTTGTAGATCTCAGCAATGCAATGAATCCTTCAGATTCTGCATTGCCTCACCCCATCCTGCCCTGCTCCAGTAGTGGCTTCCATTCCACACATTCAATTCTTCTTAGTGTTTTGAGTTGTTTTTTTAAGGATCTGAAATTTCTGCGCCAGAAGTTCTGTGTTTGCATTGGTGTCCTAAGGAAGTGCTTATTTTACCTAAAGCTTGATAATATTTTATAAGTAGTTTCTAAACAGTTGATACACAATGAATAGATTAGAGAAGTTTGTTAAATGGATTACTACCACCTCAGCAGGTCTCATGCAGTCTGGATTCTGCTCCACAGCAGTTAAGGGTTCTTATATTTTAGAGAAGGCTATTCTCTGATTGAACCTGTATCAATTACATTAAATTATAAAATAAGTGTGAATATATGAAGAAGTGTGTGTTACACGGTTGTTTGGGCTATGGTAGGGTTTCTATGACAGAAACAGAGGCCACTAACAGAAGCACTTTGTGGAGAGGAGATGATCAGCACTGCTTTGAGCTGCTCTGAAATGTAGCGCCTTAATTCCTCCATCTTTTCATTCCTTTTTTCCCCCTGGCTTTGACAATCTGCCTCTGCTTCAGGCAAAGATCAGGTTTATGGCAGAAGCAAGTGCTGTATTAGGAACCACTGCAAGGTTTGCCTTTTCCATCTTAAAGCATCAAATCAGGCTCTTTTGGTTTTTCTAAATCCTTACAGTTCCAAAATCTGTTCAAATCTGTTCATGCTTCTACTACTTTTCTTCAGCTTTAAGCCATGTTTTACCCATTTTCTTCTTTTGAGCTGTATTTCTTTTTTTTATTTTTTTTTTCTTTAGGAGAGGCTTTTTCTGACTTTTAAATATTTTTTTTTTATTCTCTACCTTGTCTTCTTGCCTTGATGGCTTTGTTTTGTGGCTTAAACCTTCTCAGTGACCTTCCTTCATAACTCAGATTTCTCTAAAAAAACTGATTTGCTATTGGCAGAATGAAAACATGCTCAGTCCTCAGTGTTAAAACAGCAAACCTCAGAAGACAGCCATGATTTCGAATTGACTATGCTGCCAAGTACCTCCCCTATGCACTATTACTCAATTGGCAAGCATTTCACAGCTAAAAAGGATTGAGAAGGAAAAATTACATTGTACAGCACAGTTGTTCATTGTTTCTTTCAACATTATTTGTACAAGATCTTGAAAACTATGGAAGCTACAAAGTCTGTTGCAGAGGAATCTGCTTTAATGATGATCTTGAAGGAGGGAGACTCCACAACCTCCATCATGTAGTTGGATATCTCACATAATGTTCATCCTTACATAGTGACTACTACATGTGAGGTCTTTAAATGTGTATACACATTAGAAAATAAACAGTAAATATTTTTATTAAATATTACTGATTTAATAAATTTCTCCAATATTTTCTTTCTAGGACCCTCTAAAGGAGTCCTTCAGATTAGTACCTTTCAAGCACAACATTCATTACTGTAAGCACATTTTTTAGATCTGAACTTAGTTCTGATTTATCCTGTCGCTGTTTGTTTTCTTTGTTGCCCAGGATATTGCCTGTACAAGTAAATGTGTCACTGTACTTCCTTGCAGAAAATCTGCGATGAGATGCTAAAAATGTCCTTTCCAGACTGACTGTTAGACATATTAAGTGTTGCATATATTGTGACTTATTCTTCCACAATTAATGAGCAAGCTATTCTTCCTTTTGTATGTAATGTAGATAACATGGGTACTTCTTATTAAACTTCTCTTTTCCTGTGGAGAGGTATCTATATGTGCTTTGAATTTGGAAAAGATCCTGCCTTTCATAAGCTGCTGCACTTTATTAGTTGGCAGTAAAATTGGCCTCAATTTTAAATCTCTTCTCTGTAAAATAGGTTAAGATTTTTTTTACATCCAAATTCTCCATTCCTGGAGGAGCCCAGGCATTGTTGTGTATTACCTCGGCCAGTTAGCTAACAACAACTCTGTCACCTTTCCTGATCTCCTTGCTTTAAATTCAGCAGGGTTAAGAAATGTCTTACCTCCTTTAAGGATTTACCTCTGAGAAGATATCTCAATGTAGGCACACATTTTGTAAAAAAGGAGTTCTATTGTCAAGCACAGGGTGAGTTTCTTAAGTTTTCTTATTTATTATCTTTTCCTCTTTCTTATACACTCCTTCAACCTGAAGTTTTTATACTCAGACTCTTCCAGTAAACATTTAGTTATCTTTCTCTGTCTTTACATAGCTTTCTTCCATCTCATAATTCTTACTTACTACTCTCAAAAACTGCATCCTGGATTGGAGAGTCAGTGTTTGAGATGAGGAAAATAAAGCCTTATTTCATAGAAAATAAGTCAGAGTTTTTTGGTTGTTTGGTTGGTTGAGGTTTTTTCCTAATTTAAATCCATCTGGTCAGTACAGACTGAAAATTAAACTCAAGTTTTAACGCTGGGTTTCTGCTCTGTACAGCAGAACTATAAATAATAGAAGAAACAAGACAGAAGGAAAGAAAAAAAATCTTCCCAGTATTTTTGCAGATATATCTATATTAATTTTTTTCTCTAAATGAAGAAGTATAATTAATACAATATTAGCAAAGAGAAATCTAAGATAAATCAAGAACTCATTGAGTTCTGTGCCGGGGAGAAAGGAAGGGAAGGAAGAAAAGGAAAAAGAAGGAACATACNGGGGATGACTGCCTTATAAATTCCAACTTACTCCAAGGGACCTTAAAGTCACTCCTAAACCACTTCATGCACACACGTGAACTTGAATCTCCCTTAATAGACTGCTAATGCTGTTAACAGTTTCAGTTAATTACAGGAAAACATCGTTTTTCAGCACCATAATCTTGAAAGATCATTTCACTGTAGATTAAAAAATAAAAAAAAATTAAAAAACCTAAAAATCTAAGAGCATTGCAACTAAGAATTGAGCCCACAAGAGCTTCTTTTTACTGCTCTGCTTAAGCATTTGGCATTCCAAGTAAAACAGATGCAGGCAAAGATGCAACTTCTTAACTTGGATTTATCTTTTTACATCCAACACTGTTGTCCCTATGCTCTGTGCTAGTAAAATGTGAGTAACATATAACCCAGAGAATAAACTCTCATTACAAAATTGCTTTTTTTAAAAAAATATTTTTGGTCATGATCTATTTCTAGAAAAAGCAATGCTTTTGTACAGTATTTTTTTCTAATTTACCAGCTAGGGTTTGTTCTAGTCAGAGTGTTTGGAGGAATTTTGTTGGCTATTAGCTCACTTGCTCTCTCTTCTATACTGAGGAGAAGCTGGGTGAACAATTTGTCAGGTGAAATGAAACACCAGTTGGGAAGTTTTATCTGTAGAGNCAATATTAGCAAAGAGAAATCTAAGAGAAATCAAGAACTCATTGAGTTCTGTGCCGGGGAGAAAGGAAGGGAAGGAAGAAAAGGAAAAAGAAGGAACATACCCTCATGTCCCTCAGTCCATCTAACCTGTACAGTTTTCTGTAAAACCTCCAGGTTNGGTCATGATCTATTTCTAGAAAAAGCAATGCTTTTGTACAGTATTTTTTTCTAATTTACCAGCTAGGGTTTGTTCTAGTCAGAGTGTTTGGAGGAATTTTGTTGGCTATTAGCTCACTTGCTCTCTCTTCTATACTGAGGAGAAGCTGGGTGAACAATTTGTCAGGTGAAATGAAACACCAGTTGGGAAGTTTTATCTGTAGAGGCACTCAAATGAAAGGTGAACAGCTGTCATTTAATTCTGTATTTTGTAGTTCATTTCACTTGGATTAGTGTCCATCTCTTTTGGGACTGCTGCCTTCAGGATTTCATGAGGCATTGTAGTGATTCTCCACTCAGTCCAGAACCCAAAACTATCAGTGAGCTTAGCAAAACATTAATGACATAAGTGGTCAATCTGAAAACAGCATGGCGGTTTGCACAATCTCATCCTAAAGCATTTTTGTTTCTGTCCACTGAAGCATGTGAAGTTCAGATGGAGCTGGATTGAACAGTAACATCTGTTCTGAAACCACCTATTCTTGCCACTACCCTCAGACTATCCTCTCTGAGAACATAAAAACATATTGCACCATCCAGACTGTTCTGCATTACTTACATTTTCCAGGATGCGTTTATTTGTGTTTGAGTTTGGTTTTTTTTTTCCTACATTGTTCCTCTGCATACAAATTTTAAATGTCCAATTGTGTATTATGACACTGTACTTAAGGGCTTTATTTTGTAATCCCGAAAAGAACTTAAATTTATCATCTGTTTAAGAGGACTGATAAAGAGACAATAGAGAGCAACATTTTATTCTCTCCTTTTCTGCCGAGCTACTCCCTGGTCATGGCCCTCTCATTTGCTTTGCTCATAACTCTCTGAAACTGGTCATCCGAATATGAGTCAGTTTTTAATGCTTTTTGTCTCTCCTACCAGAAAGGCAATAAAGAGATATGGAGCAGGCTAAAGAGTACTGGGTATTGACTATTTTAAATATGAATATCCACAGAAGACTGTATTTATTTAATAGCACTGCTGCTGCTGTGGCAGTAATAAAGGCTATTTAAGGCTTTTCTAGGTGGTGATTTTGTTTGTTCATTTCTTCCTTTGCTTTAGAATGACTGTTTCTTCTCCTCAACCCATTTTGCAAGAGCTATTAAATAGCTTCAAGCATATTGCAGCAGAATCACTGATGCTTTGATTCTTACGTCCTTGATTTATCCTTTAGAATGCCCTGGGACCACTGGGATGTGACAAACAATTTGTATTTCTGTTTTTAGCCCTGTTAATGAGTTTGTGTTATTCAGTTAAACTAATGGTAATTTTTTGCCTTTTGTCATCTTCTTCCATCAAGTCTACCTGCTGAATATGATGCCATTTATGAGTTTGGTCATGTGAGAAGAGAAACAAAGAGAAATGTATGTGTGTGTGTGTGTGTATAAATACATATATATATGAATGAACTAAACAGGCTCATCTGATTCTGTTCCTACAAGTCTGGGTTCAGGTTGGTCTAGATCCAAAAACATGGATCCTCATTACTCTGGATGCATGATACTTTCAAAATTCAGCTCTCAATTGTCTAGCAATTTTTTAGCTCATATTTCAGCCTTTTCACTTTCTTTGAAGACACAGATTGAAGTAAATCCTAGGCTTTGAAGATAGAGTAAAACCTGTAATGCTGTTACGCTATTTCTCATTTATAGATGTTGCCCAATTGCTTGCTTGTACTTTTATTTGTTTGGATTTCCCATGAGGAAATTTGTTTTTAATTTAAGGTCATTTTCTTCTACAGGAAGGGCAAAAGGGGGCACTGTGTGTTACTCCATGATGTCATACACCTCTATGCATCTTTTTTACAGTTGCAAAATGAAGGCAGAAAACTTCTATCCTTAGCTTTTGTGGTTTCACTCCTCCTGTAAAGATGTAGAATCACCTTCAGAGTAGAAGTCAGCTGAAAACTTGGATCCCTACTGAGTTAACCATAATATATCCATATATCAATCCTTGCAAAAGCTCAGAAGTTTATGTTTGGCTCCTCGAGGACAAGTTTTATCAAAACAAAAGCCATGTTGGTATAGCTTGAGGTGAATATTCTATCAACAATAAATATATTCTGCCTTGCTAAGCTCCCTGCATAATAAATGGAGATGCACTTACCCTGTTCAACATCATTTTTGTTTGCCAGCAGTTCAAATATTCATCTTGCTTTGGGTTGCTAGAACTGGTGATATGAATACTCAGTATCCAAACTGACAGTGAGCTCCTTTACTCCTTTTCCTGTTGTCTGTGAGACAGCCCTTTGACTGCCACTGCAGATGGGACTGAAATGTCTGACACTCAAAAATAAAATCTTTGCTCTTGTTTGCATCTTGGATTAAAAATAAAATATCTGCTCTTGTTTGCATCTTGGATTAAATCAGCCCCAACAAGTAATGCTGAGATCTGACTAAAAGTGTTGCTCAAGTGTAGAGAAAATAATTTTCTGCTGGCATTATCCACCCCATTTAGGGTGAAAACAAAGCAGCAGAACAGGTCAGGACTGACTGAAAAGCCTGTAAGAAGAGAAGACATGGGCATAAAGAATTTCTAACTCTTGTTTTGTCTCCCAGTGCACAGATGGATCCCATTGGTGTGTGACGACTGCATAAACAGGTACACAGCCATTCTTTCTCAGGTAATTTTTATCCATTCTAATTTTCGCCATTACTGTCTTACTGTCCTTTACAGATTGCAGGCATGAGGAAAAAATGGGATTTTTTGCTCCAAGAGAAATGAGAATCATGTAAGAAGTCTTAGGGGAATGAAGTAAAACTTTGAGATAAAGTCCACTGAACAAGTCTCAGGAACCTGAATTTTTAGTCTAATTTTTATACACGCATGCAAAGATTTTAAATGAAAATATCAATTCACCTAATCTCATTTTTTTTTTCTTGGAAGGCACCGTGTCCATATAAACTTAGGGGGAATTCACTTTTTAGTTCAGTAAATGCTGGAGTAGTTTCATAAATCTAAGTAGTTTTTATGTTTGACTTAGGTAGAGACTCAAATTCCTTTGG
>VXBB01018754.1:58610-70113 GCA_013399915.1 Illadopsis cleaveri
GCATGCAAAGATTTTAAATGAAAATATCAATTCACCTAATCTCTTTTTTTTTTTTCTTGGAAGGCACCGTGTTTCATAAATCTAAGTAGTTTTTATGTTTGACTTAGGTAGAGACTCAAATTCCTTTGGGACTGGACTTAGTCTTTCTTCTCCTACTTTTGTGTGGACCAGCTGCCCTTGCACTAATCAAGGCAGATTGGCCCTTGGCCTGTCCCACAGGGAGGGAAGTGGCAGATAGGGATGAATACAGCTCTTTGTCTAATGCATAGTTTTCTTGTTTAGCTTGGGCATGTAGGCCCAAAACTGCAAACCAGAGAATAAATCAGGGGATTCTGTAAATAGGGTTTAAAAGCTGCATGAAAGGAGGGAAACTGCTCTGAGTACTTCCATTGTTCCTGCCACCATTTGCAATCTAATGCCTAGTACTTAAATCTGTATTAATTAAGGATGCTTCCATTGAGGTGGATAATGGTTTCATCTGTATTTCCGTTAATCACATCATCGTTAACTATTATGAAGATGTTTGCCTCAAACACATTAGTGGGGTTTTTTTTTGTCCTGAAGGGGATTGTTGCCGCTACCCATAGTGAGCAAACCATGAAGTGTGGAAGAATTAACAACTAGAAAAGTCATTTGGGATAAACTGTTACCTCTTTAAAAAACTTTTAAGCCTTTTACATGCTGTCAAGGGACCAAGAGTCAGGAAGAAGTTTGATAAACGAACATGGCCAATGGAAAAACCAAACTAACTTAAATTATTAAACAAAATTAATAGATTATTATTCCAGTTAGAGCCATTATGACGCTGCATAAGATAGGCCATAGGTCTTCTCCTGGAACAACTCCTTTGTCTTGGTAATTAGCTCACACTGAATTTGGCAATTATTTTATATTTCTGTATTCAGTCTTATTTTAAAAATTGTTTGAATGGATGGAGGATCAACCATATCACTTATCACAAATTCTTCATCATTATCTTCCCTATTAAAAATACAGATTTTATCCATCAGCTACATGAAATTCGATACAACTTTCATTCATTAAGCCTTGTCATTAAGGAAATGGCTGTAAAAGGATTGCAAGATTCTTTCTGGTCCATCCTTCATCTTCTTGGCAGAAGCAAACCCCAGAAGTTTTTCTTGCCTCAGGGCAGGATTGACTCTATCTTTTGTCTAAACTAGAGGTTGTCTAAGCTGCTCTTGAAAGACAAAAATGATTCTGTGATGCATAATCTCCCCAGTAAATCTATGCCAGTACTTCACTTACCTTCAGAAAGCTTTTTCCTGAGGCTTAACTGAAGTCTCTATTTCAGAAATATAAGCCTCTTACTGTTTGTTCTATCCATAATGAAGAAGGAAAACAGAGAAGTTCTCTTTTTTCTTCCAGGTGTCTCATGCAGTTGAAGACCCTGTGCCTGCTCTTCTCCCTACAATGATCAGCTCTCATGTGGTGGTAGAGGCAGATTTCCTGTTCTGCAAATATTTACCAAGTTCTCAATTCTGTAATCACAATTCTGGTCCTGGGAATCTGTCCATAATTCCAATGGATATGGCAAGCCAGCAGACTTGATTCTATTATCTGTAAAAGATTATGGGTCTATTTTTAACTGGTGTATGTATGATATATACCTAATATATATACACACCTATATTTATTGTCAATGTTGTCCTTTTGAATTATAATAAGATACTTAAATTGACTGAATTAGCCAAACAGACCAAGTCCCCTTTTCTATAAGTATGGTTTTTCTTCACTGGGTGTGGGTAAAATCTTGTATTCAGAGAACTGAATTCAGTTTTACTTCCTTCAAAAGAGGGATGTACTCTTCTATTTTGTCTCAGGACAATCACAAAAAGAAACAAGATACAGTTTCTTAAAAATTCTTTCTTGGACGATGTTGCAGGTCTGAAATTTGTTTCTTCCCCCCACAGTGTAAGAAAAGCTCACACCAAGTTGCTATCAACTTTTGAGAAGTGAGGGCTAAATTCTTCACTAAAATCACCATGCAGGTGGGCTTAGAGTGCCTGTGAAGTGCCAGAAATATCTGCCAAGTTAATTAAACAGGCCCACCCTCCAGCCCTTAATGTTTTTGTCATTCAACTTCAGTCATTACCAAGATGTGCTACATTTTCACTTTATGGTCCTACATGGGGAGGCAGAGGACTGACACATCTTTGGAAAGAGCTATTTCTAAGGTGAGATAAACCTTATCTGACACTTTAAATAGTACTGTAAGAGGTGAAGGAGGGGGAGAGAAGGCTTTGGAAGTTCCTTTTTTTTAGACTGCTCTCACTTTGTGAAGGTAACTTCAGATGTTCTTGCAAGATTGTGGTCACGATCAAGGATTAGATTGAAGGCAGGGTCACAGAAGCAGCAGGAATAGCAGGAAAAGAAGGTGTCTGAAGCTATTTGAATAAAGTAGGAGTCTTTTTAAGGAAGTATTCAATTAAAGAAAGATTTGAAGCACAGGAAGGAAAATGAAGTGTCTGTTCTGTGAAGCATTTGAATCAAGAACAAGGATAGATGTGATATTTGGAAGTTGCTATGGAAAAGAGCACTTGTATCATCCACAGAAGTTGGTATCTCTGTAACACCTCCAGAAAGAGCTATAAACATATCTCTTCTAACTTCCCCATGATACCTCAAAGAGATAAGCTTACCTCAGGCCATCAAATATCTTCCCCTCCCTGTATAACCTATGACCAATTTCAAACCAGCAGCTCAGTGTACTAACGTGTCAAAAACTTAAAAGCTGCCTGAGAGGAGATCATGAGAAATCAATGGCAGCTCACACTCCTGAGGTAGCAGGAGATTTGTTAGATGAAAATTCACAAGTTGAACATATCTGTTGCTGTGAACACTCCATTTCAGGGTCAGATCCTGGACTGTCACATTTTCTGCTCACTGTTTCATCTCCTCCTACAGCTAAAACCTTTCATCTAAACTTCCCTCTTAGGGACAGGCCTTATCTGCCAGCCTACATAGTTTGAAACGGAATGATTTCCTCCTTTTATTTCTGTCCTCACCTTGATGATATTTATACACTTAAGACCATGTTTCCCCACAGTTTCTATTCTTCCAGACTCCATAAATTTAGCTTCCTTACTTTATCACCTTTATGTCTTATGATCTTTGAGTTCTTATATTGGTTTTGTTTCCTGATTTTGTATGTCCCTACATTTCTTCCACTCATTCAGGACATGTTTCTTTCATTCTTTCATTCAATATCATTCAACGTGTTCCATAGACCACATTTTTTACAAGTTATTATTATTATTATAAAGTTCTCAGTTATGAAGTCTCTTGAAATCTCTGTGCTGAGAGCTGCTTTACAGCCCCTTTACAGTTCATGTGTCTGCATTTGTGTCAGGAACTTTTACAAAAAGGTAGATAAATACAAGTTATTAGGATCTTTGCAAAGGCTGTTAGATACAAATATTTCATCTGTATTGCACAGAAAACTGCAACCAATATCTAATAGTCTCTTCCAGCTTTGAATTCACTGAAAGATATCAAATCCCTTGTATGGAAACTCCTCTAGTGAATTTAACAGTTTAGATATAATTTTTAGGCTTCAAAGGTTATGACAGAAAAGGTTGGTCTTTCTCTTGCTTGTTTAACGATGTGTGAGGGGTTGATAAATTCTGGTAGTTAACCAGTTGATGATGCCACTTCAAGGTCTTAAATATTTAGCTCGAACAGTAATATTGTATTTTTGTAATGTTGTTTACTCCTGACTGAAATCTCACTGTCAGACCAAGAAAAATTGACTTGATACAAGAATTGGGAGGTTTTTCCAAACTAGTCAAGAAAAATTAAATTAAAAGAAATGGCACATTGAGCAAGTGTGTGATTATCATTGCTTCTAAAAGCTTTCATTTAAAAAAAATATTCTTCAGAAACTTAAAAATTTGAAACAGGAGGTCTCTAAACTCTTATTTATGAGAGACATTTGGATCACAACCTGAGACTGAAACTGTGCGAATTAAACTACAATTCCATGTTTCTTTTGTTTTCTGTAACACCTGACTGGCTGTGAACAACCCAAGTGTTTGCATTAAAAGATTGTCTCCCTGCTGATAAAGATGATTGCTTAATGATAAATGCTGAGATCTGAAACACATGAAGCACCACCTCACAACCTCACAAGGGTAATGCAAAAATGCCATCACAAATGTCCTGCCCTATGTGAGGAACAGTCCAGGAGGTCCCACGCATAAAATCAATTCTTGTAGCCATAAAACCAATTTCTAGACTTTGCCTGTCCATCAACAGATTCAGATGAGGTGGATTTAAAAGCATAATGCAGAGACTGTAGTGGATGGGTAAAAAAACAGTGTATGGCAGACTTGGGTTCTCCTGTCACACTTCATATCAGGAAGCTTTGAGAGATGTCTCTGTCCTTTTACCTGTGACCTTTGCAAAACTGGGAGTTAATTTGTTAGAGCCAGGAAGTGTTATTGTGTCTATTTGTTCCTGTAGATCCGAGACTATTTAACCAGAACAAATATTAGTCAAGAAATTAAAATCATAGAATAATAGAGTCATGGAGTGGCTTGGGCTGGAAGAGACCTTTAAGATACTCTCATTTCACTCCTCTGCCATGGGCAGAGGACCTTCCACTGAGCCTTCCACTGGACCAGGTTACTCAGAGCCCTGTCCAACCTGGCCTTGGACACTTCCAGGGATCCAGGGGCAGCCACAGCTTCTCTGGGTACCCCGTGCCAGGGCCTCACCACCCTCACAGGGAAGAATTTTTCTTAGTGAAGAACTTCACTTAGTCTTTCAAGAAGTGCCTCAAGTGTGCTGTATTGGAACAGAAAAATCAGCTCAGGTCATTGCCCAGGAACTCAATAACATATTCTGTGGTTTATCTTGGGCCCCTTTGGCTGTGCAAGGAATACCCAATATTAGTATTGATGAGAGCAGTGCAGCACCGTGGAACAAGGGGTATAAGGTAAACACTGAGTGTCTGGTTGAATACAGAACCCTGATGATTTGATTAAATCAGTCATTTGTTTATGGGGTTTAGTTTTATTTGTATGGTAAAGTCTGATAGATGGCCTGTCAGCTTGATAAGGTTACTTTTCTAACTTTAGCCATAATGTATTCTGTTCTAGGAGTTTAGAATATGACTGAGAACGTCAAAGTGTAAACCCCTTGGAATCAGTGAAGGGTGAAGCTGATGAAAAGGTGAAATTTGGTTCATGTGTGAAGCCCAGGGTGGGGACTTAGGAGACCTGGTGCATTTCTAGTTCTGGCATACATCTTTGTGACTCTCAGGATGACACTTGTCTGTGCATAAGTGTCCACTTGCGAGTGGAAATAATAATCCTCACATCAGTCAGATCCTTCTTCCTTTCCCTTCCATATTACAAAAACATTAGAGCAAGACAATATTTCAAGATGTGTTTGTGCCATACTCATCACAGAGAGTCCTTCAAACACTCCTGTAATGCAAGTGCAAATGAATAAATACATCCACCTCATCTTTCTGGGAGGGATCTTAATTACAACCTTTTTCAGAAACCTCTGCATTTTCCATTGGTATGAGTACAATCAGGCTTTAAGGACAGGAAAAGAGAAAGAAAATAAGGACACTTTAGAAACAGCCATTGAAAACCATAAGTGGTGTTAAAGGAAGGCAGTTTTGCTTAGGAAATTTGAGTGAAAAGAAGCTTTCCAACAAGAAAAAGCCTTCAACAGGATACTTTGGTTTCTTTTTCTGTTTTTGGTAGCACTTTTTCTTAAGAGTTTAAGAGTTTAATTACCAGGTTGATTAGAAGGAAGGAATTTGTGTTCATAAATGGCACTTACAAAAATCAACTTTTCTTTCTTGGTCTCTGAATGAAAGATGGTCTCTGATGGCAGCTTAACTACGAGTAATTGAATAAAAGAGCAAAGTATACTACCTGGTAATGGAATCATTATGGTCTACAGAACACACATATAAAATCAGCTGAAATGTATTTCCTCTGCTCAACAAAGCCAAAGCTTTTACAATTATTACTTTGCATCTACAGAGGGATATTTTTATTAATTATGAAAATGGCATATTAATACTCTGTAGAGCAGTGTTATAATCAATGTTCAAGAGTCAGCAATTATGTGCAGTTGCTCTTCAGCCAGTCTCCTGTAAGAGACTCTCTGCAAGATTTTCAGTCTTTAAAGAAACTTTCATTATTCAAATAGAGAAAGTCCCTTCTACATCAGATGGGATACACTTACTGCTGAGAGTCACACCCCATTTTTTTTGCATTAACTAGAGGCAGCAGGTTAAGAAACAGCAGAGCACCTGATGTGAGGAGCACAGGTGCCTCCTTACTCAGAACACATACAATACCTCCAGCAGTCTTGGAATTAATTCTGAGTTTCTGAGGTAACAGCAACACAGCCAGAGCAGCCCAGATCATTGCAAATTCATGAAAGCTGCAGAAAACAGAATCATACAGCTTTTTCTGTATCCATACATTATCTTTATACTCAGCTTAAGCTGGCAAGAGGAAAACACATTCTTTTTTCTCTCTGCTATGCAACTCCTACTGTTTCTTTAAATAAGAGTGTGACATAGTGACATCCGTGAAAATCACCAAATCAGAGTCCAAAACCTAGTATGGATTGATAAACTGACTTACATTTTGCCTTATGGCCGATGCTTTCTCAATACCTTGCTGTTTTCTTTCACTAAATGGGTTTGGTGAGTTGGTGTTTTTCCCTGTTTGGAACAGTGTGATATTGTTTGAGCCCTTGATGTGTTTTGTCTTCAGCCCTGCATTTCTCTGCTTTCTGATTGCCTGGTTTTGTGTGCACTGCTGGGTCTTCTCTGATCATTGTCTGTCATGGATATTGTCTTATTCTCTAAATTTCTTCATCTTCCTCTTCCCCCTTCTCATATTCAAACAGTGTCTGTAATATCATTCAGTGAATATCCAGTCCCCCACTGTGCCAGAGTTTCCACTTCTTAGGAAAACAATGGCTTCCTTCTGCAGGCAACCTTTGGTTTCATGTGCACTAAACATAAATTCAGCTTTCAGCACAGTACAGATATTTCCTTCTGCTGCTGTGGGGCAGCTGCTGTAACATCAATTTACATATCAGAATCTACCTGAGTCTGTCCAGTGGTGGGCATGCAACAGAAATTTTTATTTCATTTTTTGCAAGTGTCCCCAGACAGCTCTATCAGCTGGAGCAGGACAAGAATAAGAATATGGACTGTCCAGGGAGTGTCCCTCTTCTGCTTTCACTTATGAGAATGTGCTGTCTCTCTTGCACAGCTGTGTTTCCCAGCCAGCAGGTTGCTGAGATGAAGAATCACAGTGGTGGCTCATGGGGAGTAGCAGTTTAGAGAAAATATGGGTGGGAGAGACAATATTACGATTCAGAATGTGAAAAAACACAGAAATTAAATGCCTCTTTTTTGCCTCGTTCTTCTTGAAAATGCCTACTCTAAGATATCTCTGCATACCAACAGGATTTGGAAAAGAAAAGAGGCAGCAGCAGTGAGAGAAGAGATTAAGGGAACAGCTAACAAGAGGAGCTGAACATGCACAAGACAGTGGGGTGCTGCAAGAGTTGGCCAGTGTGACTGGGAGAAAGCTCTCCCACCTCTGTGCAGAAAACAGCAGTCAGAGAAGAAAATATCAATGTTGCACTCACTTTACTCAAACAGTCAAGAAAGAAATGTGAAAGAGAAGAAAGTGATTGAAAACAGTAAACACCATTTCCGAGGACAGCTGAGGCTTGGTTATCCTGATCTCCTTGTGTGACTGGAGATATGGACAAGGATCTTCATGCCATGTTTACATGCACGTGTTTTATCACCATATTTGTAGTCCTATACAGCTCAGATGATTGTGAAGTTACACGCTGGAAAGTGAGTTGCATGAAAGTTGCATTTAGGTTACCTTTGAAGGCTTGTATGCTTTGATGAATTTATTTTGCTTGTTGCTCCCCTAGACCTGGCTGGAGTTTTGTCCTGTATGTTTAGCCTTTGCTAAAATGTTAGTCAAAGTGTACCTGATGGAAACAGTGACCAGCAGCTGAGTGGGCTAAGACATTAATGAAGCAGGAAGAACAGGAGAGGGAAAGAATAAAGCAAATGTCTTTATGGGATATCAAGTGTTTCTGTGACCATGGAATACATCTTTGTGAATGTCCCAGAAAAATTAGAGATGCAACACTACTACAGAATTGTACTGATCAATGAATGTAAGAAATGTCATGTATTCAGTTTCATGCTGAGGGGTGTCAGCCTCTGTAGAGACAAGTGACTTTCCATCTGTCCAAGCACTGCATTGGCTCAGTTTTCTGTGGGTTCCCTGTGGTGCCCTGTCTTGTTTTGGGAAGGCAGGTGTCTGCCAGGGAAAGCTGGAGTTTCCCTTGGAATGGAGAATGTAAATCCCCTCTCTCTGAATTATTATGATTTTGAAACTAAGGGCTTTCAGGCAAAGGTTTGGGAATAGGAATAACAGCTCTTTACTAGGAATATNGTGACATCAGAGCTGCTGTGGAGTTTGAGGGCATGGGGTCGTTCTAAACATAAAGGTGGCTGAGTAGATTTTGGAGACAACCTAGCCTGTTACAGTCAATATCCATGCTCTTCTTGGGACAGAATGTGTAGAAAACCATTTTGTCTGCTGTGTCTAAGTTTAATCCTGAAGAAAACTAGCTGCTTTCCTAAGGAAACAAGCATGAACCCAGCCAGGTGCACCAGGATCAGGAGACCAGAACTCAAGAATGAAATGCAAAGTTCCCCACTCACAGTCTACACACAGCTCTGAGTATGTCTTTTAGAGGAAAACAGATTTGAACCTTGCCCATTTTTCTATTACAGCTGGAAAACACTGCTAATACAAATAATTTGTCTCAAGATTATTTCCTGAGATCAGCAAATCACCAGAACACTTCAGTTAATACAGAATGAGTTCAGATTTTTTTTTCTTTGGGCAAAAAAGCACAATGAAATTCTCTTTAAGTTT
Source organism: Illadopsis cleaveri (assembly GCA_013399915.1). Lineage (NCBI taxonomy): Eukaryota > Metazoa > Chordata > Aves > Passeriformes > Timaliidae > Illadopsis > Illadopsis cleaveri. The sequence continues at coordinate 67,589 of VXBB01018754.1, forward strand.
ATAAAAAAAAAAGTATTCATAGAATCNCAGATTTTTTTTTCTTTGGGCAAAAAGCACAATGAAATTCTCTTTAAGTTTATTAAAAAAAAGTATTCATAGAATCAAAGAATGATTTGTGTTGGAAGGGAGCAGAATATCATTTACCTGCAGGACCCCTTATTACAGCACAGCCAGGTATTCTCAGTTGTGCCACCGAAGTTTTGCCCTTGTCAAATCCTCTGAAGGCAGAATGCCACATGGTTGTCATGGCAATATCCAGAGGCATGGTTGAATGAAGGAATGCAAATCTGGATGTTCATGCAAGGCTATGTTACACATTGTTACTGAGTTAAGTCAGTTGCTAATTGAGCAAGGGCAGGGCAATAGGTGGGGGATCCTGCTCTGCGTGTTGCAAATTATGGATTGACATTTCTTTGAGTTTCACCCCCAACCATGTTTGGATTTAATTGGAATTCCCCACAGGTGTGACTGCAGTCAGTGTAGCCTGTGGGACCACGCTGAAGTGCAAAATTTAATTATGGCTTAATGTGACCATGTTATAAGTTTCTACATCTGTCAGACAACTTGCTTCCTTCCTTACTGCTTCTGCTGTTTTTAAAGCTTTCTAAATTGTCTTTGCTTTGCTGCAGAAGATATTCAGAATTTTAATATCCCTAACAAAGAGGTAGCATTTCATTGAAATCAGCAACACAACTGGCCTATATTGATTCAGTGGCACTTACTATTTATATAATAATTTAAGAGACCTTGCTGTAGCTTATGAAGGAAATATTTATCAGAATCCTTAATTAATGGCTGATGAAAATGATGTGCCCAAGGCTCATAGCACTTGTTCATAATATAAAAAAAAAGAAGTCTCATTTAATTTCACTTGAACTGGAGTCCCTGCTCACTGGGATGTACTGCATGTAATCTAATTATTGTAAACCTTGATTCATAGTGCAGTGTACTATACTTAAAACCCAATCTATATTCATTAATGAATATTGGGGTTTTATATTCTCTGTTTATCTGAATATCATCCCCAATTCATTACAAATGTACTCACAAGAGTTTTCCTTGTACAGAGTTTGTAACTATTGTATTGACACCCTGTAGTATCAGCACATTACAGTAAAATAGTATAAAGTTTCGCCTGGTGGTAAGGATTCTTCTATTTCCTTGTTCATCACAATCTTGTCCAACAGATGTCATATAATCATTCATTTTACACAAGTTTTCCATGTACAAGTCAGGTACCAAACTCATAAAAAAGCAATCTGGGCTCTTTCTATAGTTTTTCCAGAGATGGGCTCGTTTGGATTGACAGGGTGGATTAATTCCATTCTAAAATAAATACATGAAGTAGGTAGCTATATAATTTCGTGGCTGAAGCTCGATCCAAATAATTCTGTATGTTGATTTTGATAGTCTAATCACGTATATATAGACCTGATCAATAACATTAGCAACATACCAAACTCAGAGAGGGTGACAGGCCATTGAGAGGAATCTCATGCTGATACCAAACTGGGTGAATTTCCCTCAGGAAGAGCATGTATTTTTCCCTGAATTGTAGAAAGAGACTGAGAATGTAGCTAAAATATTTCAGGTGGTCAGAGGGGAGCACTACTGTGAGTGTCTAGAATGAAAAGGGAGACTCTGGAGTAAGGAAATAATTTAAAATATTTTCTCACTGTCTTTACATAATTTATTGCATCCTAAGGGTTCTATTAAAACTTTATACACAAATGTCATCTCACTTTCACTCTTATTAAGAACTTCAGCAGATACATTCTTTTTTTCTCCTCCCAAATTTGTCTAAGACAGAATTAATGCATTTTGTACATTTTCTGGGATTTCTGGATGTCCTCCCCATCAGACACTGTGATCACCGTGTGGAAACTCTGGAAAATGTTGATTTAGCTGCTACAAATGCAGTCCAAAAGAGAGAATCTCCAAACAATTCTTGTCAATGATTAGCTAAAGTGGAAGTGCTGTAGGATTTTGAACTAACCTTGTTCCTTCTCAGGTGGGAACTTCAAAAAGCAGACCTGTTGCAGGTCTAGGCTGGCACACCCTCACTTTTTGGTGCTCCAGCAGGAGGCAAGTTAAATATGTGTCAGAGTAAACCTGTTCCTCCTCTCCTTTCAAATGTACATAAGAGATCACCTCCCCAGTCACCTCCTCCAGCATAAAAAATATTCTCCATACAACGATATTAACAGAGAGATTAATAATACTCTGGGAACTCCTGGAAACTGCCTACCCCAATCCTCCCTCCATGGGTCTTCCAGAATCCTCTGCCATGAGGAAATCCTTGGATATCTGATCAGATGTGCAATTTCTCCTCCTACCTTACAGTTTCACAGATAGCTCCTTCTTTTCCCCCTTGGTTTGGTTTGGTTTAGTTTTTGGTGGAAATTTTTGTTTGTTTCTTTTGGTGCTTGGGATTTTGTTTCTTTGGGTTTTTTGGTGTTTGTTTTGTTTTGTTTGTTTGTTGTTTGGTTGTTTGTTTGTTTGTTTCTTTGTCTTTGTTTTTTGTA
>VXBB01018754.1:70219-84784 GCA_013399915.1 Illadopsis cleaveri
ATAATAATAATAATAATAATAATAATACCCCTGGTATCTCTCAGGGGTTAATCTGTTAATTCCTTAAAGTTTGCATTCTCAGAGCCCTGTTCACCCTCAGTTTCTGAGTGATCAGTGTTTCTGTTGGGACTTTTGGGTTACTGTGACAACACAGCAGCTGCCTTCCCAGTCAGTGAAACCATTCCTGGCCAAAATATTCGAGGTAATCACTTTCTTCACAGGCAGATGATGCATCACAGGCAAACAGTCCCCACTTCTGTTGGCTTTACCTCCTGTGGGCTGTAGAGATGAAATATCAAACAGCACAGACATGGAAACACAAAAATTAAGTGTCTTCCTCTGTCTCCTCTTGGGTTTTGTGTCAGCAGTTACAATAGGTGTAGTTCAACTGGGGCTGGCTCAAGGCTGTGTAAGGTCTGTCTGGTTAAACTTGCACGTTTGCCTTTATCTTAGAAGAAGCCTTAACTGGATTGTGGAATATCTTCTCTTTCTACTCATAGGCTGTGGAATTTAGCCAAGAATGGGCTTTTTTAATGGCCTGGAGCCAATTTCCCAAGTTCCTAAAACTAGCTCCTTCCTGAGTGATTATCACAGCTACACTGAGGAAGCTTAGTCTGTACAAAGGGAGTAGAGACATTCCAATCCCAAATCCTGTGCTAACCCAAGACCAGGTGCCAGGACAACATGGATGTGCTAAACTGCTCTGAAATCTGTATTTGCACCTTTCACCAGATTGAGCAAAGGGATTTAGTGCCAAATCCAGTGTCATGCCAATGTGGCTCACAGATGTCAGGCCTAGCTTGCCTGTTGCAGCCATGCACTTGGTGAAATTGTCTGTTTGAGCATTGGAAAGCTTGGGTATTTCTCTGTCAGAAATGTATCTTTTGTTACTTTGCATTTCACCTGACAATAGTGTGTGCTCTGCATGCATGAGGGTTCCTTTGGAAACTTCCTTCTTGCATGACATGTGACGTTCTACTGGGGGTGTAAGGCAAGCTTTTTGTCAGAAAAATTTTCTGATCCAGGTGATACTTCTGACTTATGCTACAGGTCCAAACCTGCCCTCATTAGAGTCTGTTGGATGGAGGAATTAATGTGCTTTTTCACTTCCCTGCCCAAAACGTCTTGGCTGGCTGGTATTTAGGAGGCACTTCTACCCCATTCCAATTCCTCTCCTATTTTATTTGCAACAGTAGTGCACACAGTACCCGTGTAGCTACTTTGTCAGAAATCTTGATGGTTCTGCAGATCCACTGGAGTTTTCAAGTAGCAAGTGAGCAGCAATAATGCAGATGCACGTGGGAATACCTGGGACTATATTTGAAATTAGGATTAATTTTTCAAGAGAAATCCTGTTGATGACAGTTCCTACTGTGAAAAATGTTATTCTATTGGTAAATTTGCTTTACTTGGTAATAGTTTTGGTATATTAATCACCTTTCTTATTAAAAACATTACTTTCTCCCATTGTGTCTTTTAGTTGAAATGAGAATTTAAATGGGAACTATATTCAAATTAAAAGGGAAAATGTTTAATCCCTGGACAAGCTACCAAGATAAACAGCAGATTATCTCTATCTGGCAGTATTTATATCCAGGTTTCATTGTGCTCAGGAATACGTTTTAGACACACACAGTTTCCTCAATGTGTTCAAAAGTGGCACAAGAGTGAAGCACAAGTGTTGGTAACATATGAGTAATCGAAGTAAATTATAAAATCATTTCCTATGGCCTGGATATCCCTGGAGGCACAAGAACTACTGACAATATTTGTATACTCATTTCAAAAAGCTTCCTACAGAATTATGTGGTCATAAATTGGTAAATAAAACATTTTGGTCTCTGGTTGGGGTTTTTTTTGCATAACTCCATGTTCTGATTCTTTGTCATTCTCCACAGAACTTCCTTTTGTAACAAAGTGTTAAAAACTTAATCCTGATATATATTTTAAATGTATTTTAATATTTATGTCGTCACTTACCCTTGTGAGTGTTCATCACACATAATGACACATTTCCACAGTTCAGCATTGTACTGAAGAATGTGTTGAATTTGAAACACCTCAAGTGTCCCAAAACAGATGAGAGTGAACTTGAATTTCATGCAGAATCAGGATCATAATCATGTTTACATTAAATGAAGTTATGCTTTCTCCTCTTCTGCTACATAGGCATTAATCATCCATGAAATCTTTCTGTTTCCCTCAGAATATGATTTTGCCTAAGTGCCTTGCATCAATTCATGCTCTTGCTGCTTCCTCATAAATTCAGGGTAATTTCTTTGATCAGTAATAGCTTCTTCACACAGCTCCTGCCTTCTGCCATTACATTTGCAAAGGGGATGCTTGGCTGACCAATTTATTTCCATACCATTTACAGTCTTTTTATGTTTTTAAACTTGAGTCCATCCTTATCGCTCATCTACACTTAAATACTTTCACCTGATGTGTGCTAGGTCATTTCTAATGTTGCAGTACATGCAGCTTATATGTATAAAACACAGGTATTTGTGCATATTTTAAATTTTTTCATGTATTTGATAACTGAAGGATTATAATTTGCTTTGTAAAAAAAATTCTCTAGTGTAAAATGTCATTTTTTGGTGGTTCCCATGAGTAGCAGTTTGTTTTGATTGCTTTACTTTACAGAGTATTTAAGAAATCTGAATTAAAATTTGAGAATGACTAGCTGATGTCACCAGATTAACCAGCTGCAATGTGGAAATGCTCTTGATGACAGTGCACATGTGAACATGACCTTTGATATTTGCTGTAATATATAGATATATATTTGAAAGCAGCAAGAATTAGAACTATGGTCCTCATTTGGGGAAGCAGTTGAACAGTCCTTCTCTGGACATCTGTCTCTCAAGTATTAATTCCTACACATCATCAAGAGAAGCCATTTAGACAAATGCGTAAATTCCTTTTCCATAAGTGCCATAACTCCAAGTGCCTCCTCGATGGAGTTATTTATAGAGAGCTCCCCACCACTTCTTCTTCTGCGTGAACAGAAGAAAAAATAGAAATTAGTAATCACCCTCTTCAGGATGGGGTTAAGAGTTTGCCCAGAAAAAAAAAATGATTTCTAACAAAATATATTTGACTGCAAGTCAGAAAGAATAGAATTTGATGTTACTGCAAAAAAATTACTACAGGCCTTGCTGCTTTCTTTTTCTCTTAAAAGATGTCCTCATTAGCACCACTGTCACAAAGATGCATGGCATACAAATCATAGCTTTATATTTATCTGAAATATTTATATGCAGCATGTGTTCCTCCCATTTTAATTAGAGGTGCTTAGCTAATCATCAATATATCTATGCCTGTGTGTAGCACAGTGCCCCTCCCAGCCCCAGGGTGGTGGGGGTTTGATATTGAAAGATTGGCTCCGGTGCTGTTCCAGTACTTGTGATCAGCCAAAGCACCAGTGTGATTGTACAACCCTCAAAACATCTTTCCTACTGCCTGAGGATTCACTTCTTTGTCTCCCATTTCCCTCCTGAGGCAGCTCTCAGGAAGATCATTGTAAAATATTCTCTCTGAGCAACACAAGATTTATTCCGGCCACAATGCAAAGACAGAAATCACTGAGCCAGCCTCAGACTAATTAATTTGACCTGTTTTCATCTTTTGGCATAACTAAGATAAAAAAATTAACACATATATATACGAATGTTAAAGTTAGTTACTGATTACGTGGTAAGTGAAAATACCCAGAACTGTGAAAAGGAAAACTAGCCATCTTCATGATAAATTAAAAGAGAAAAAAATTGTCATGTAAGGTTTCACCCAAGAAAGAGGAAAAGATGGGAATAGTGATGAGGAACCAACCAACCAAACAAAAAGAATGGCTGAAAAATGGCAGTCACATATATAATGAATAAAATTCACCAGGTAAAACCAGTAAGAACTACAGTGCATTCTGGGGGAAAAAAAAGTCTGTCTGGAGGGGCACCACATACTCATCTGAAGTATGATGTTGCAGGGTGTTTAAAATCAAGTTTATTGTAACAATTAATATCTTCTTGTCTGGTGTGTTTTATAAACAATTAACTATGGGTGCATTTTTGATGGTCTAAACACACTCTCTCCTGTAATTAGTGTGTTGAATCCACTCCACACATTGAGTATAATTTTTATTTGCATTTCATCTTTCAGCTGGAAAGAGAATTTGGGTGACATTAATAGATGTTTTCAGAGACTCATATATTTTGTTTCTTTTGAAAAACTTAGGCTCTAGAGAGACACTTTTAGAGAGATACTTTTGAGTTGAAACAATGACAAGCACAAGAAAAAGTGGAAGGTGGGATTTGAGCTGTTAAGCTGAGTGAATTTTTGCTAGAAATAAAATTCTTTTTATTCTATATTTACTAGGTTCAAGTAAAGGTGCAGGAGCTCTTACTTCTTCTCATGCTTTTCAAACAGATGCCTGCAATCTCCCTGGCAAATTTAACTACTCTGTGCCTCAGTTTTCCTCTAGAAAATGTTTATTAGTTATACTCTGCATCCCTGCATGTAATATTTACAAACATAAATAGAGTAGATGCATACATGTGCAAATACATACATGCAAATGATGGATTTCAGCACAATTGATGGAATTCAGTGACTGAGTGGATGTTGCTGTGCATTTTTACGTGTTCCATGTTACTGTGTGTTGCAAAGCATGTTGGAACAAGGAAGGTTCCTGTTTGACAGGGAGGCAAACAGTCTTCATCGTGAAGATTTAACACCGGAAAAGGGCCCCAAAACTTCACAGCTTATAGGTTTGGGATTTGAACTCAGACATTTCTTGTCCAGCTTTGGATAATTGTTCCCGTTTGGTGTAGAAGTGGTGTTGTACCTGCAATTAAAATACTTTCATTCCAATTCATGAAAATCCTCTGCTTCACAATCTGTGCAGTGAGCCAGTCCTTCCCTGGGCACTGCACTGCACAGAGGATAGGGGGAAACCACAAAATCAGGTTTACAGCCTCCTGCGCCAAAATGTCCATGTACCAAAGACTAAAAAAGGATCTCCAAGATAAAGCAAACAAGCTCTCTGGACCGTGCAAATGTGACATTTTTCTCAATTCCAATTTGAAAAGATAGGCTACATTTTAACATGTACTTATATTTCAAAAGGTAGAGGAAAACACACTTCATTTAAGAGTGTGGATGTGATGCAGGATGCTAAAAAATCCCAATTTTTGACACCATATAAGAATTTTGGTCAGCCTAAGTACCTAAATGATGTTTCAGTCCAACAACTTTTAATTTAGCTAAATTTGATCGGCAGACTGAAAAATGATTCCCCATCCACAATCTAATCTGATGTCTTCACCATGCAAAAATTAATGGTAGAGTTCATCAATGAAATGCTTTTTCTCATCACCTGGTAGTGGCTGTTACAGGTTTGCATGTCACAGGCATTTAAAATCTTGGCTCACAGTCGAGAACCTGAACGAGCAGCTTGTGCTAATCAATAGTGAAACATTTCAAATACTTGTTTCTGCTCACTGTAATAGCCATGGTAGTTGTAGGAAGAAAGTCAGTCCTGACCTTTTTAATGGATTATTCACTGTAGCAGAAGGAATTGGACAGCCTCAAAATGGGTGACCACAGATTTCACATTTGCACAATTTCACAAAAATGTATGTGTTCATTAACTGAAGGGGAAAATGTGGGGATTTAATAGCAATAACATATATTTAAAGAACTTTTCAATGTCATCTAAATCCTGGCCAAATTACTTTGAAAATCTGGAGTTTGATAGTAAAAATTTTATATGCTGCTACCCAAATTCAAAATATAACAGCAAGATAAAAATTAAGTGAACTCATAAAAGACTGTAATACTAATTAATTTGCACTCTAGTACTTAAATCTGTAAGTCTCCATGACTTCATACTATTTGTGCTGAGGATGGTTTGATGCTCTCATGGTAGGAATAAAGGAGTATAAAATATAAGCATTTTTAATATGATTGCTAACAAGGCAATAGCAAAACTTCAGGTGAAATATAACATCTGGGTAAATACATAGAAAGACTTAGATATAAATGCATGTTTCAATATAATATTCCTCCGTATCTTGGAGAAAATCATGCTGATAAAACTGGAGATAGTGGATGATGTGGGAGAATTACTCCAGGATGAGACACTAAACAAATTGGAACAACGTATTTAAGCAGAAATATTCTAATTGCTTACTGCAGTTTTATGTTATTGGAAAATGTCTGGTCATTTCAGCACCAGACTTAGCACATAAAATTTTATTGGAGGTTTTTATACAGCCAGTGTTAAAAAGGAAGAGAATTTATTGAAACCAATGAAGTATACTCCTCTGGATGGCTTTTTTCCCCCTCATATATACCAGTTTTACATCATTGTAATTCCTCAGGTGTCAGCAGGGTTACTCTTGATTTCCACTGGGATGAAAGAAGGAAGACTCATGACCCTCCCTTCCTGTGTTTTTATGTAGCTGCAGAATTCTTGCTATTTAAAAGCCATGATGGAAAAGAACAGTGAAAGGCTTTTGGTTTATTACTTTATTCTCACATTAAAACATTTTCACATTTTATGGACTTCACTGGGTTTTTTGTCAAGAGGGTTGAGTATCTAAACCAGCTGATCTCATTCTTTGACTTTGAACAGAGTCCCTCCTAGAGTAAGAAAAAATTTTAATGTGCATGTTTTAGCACCATGCTGAAAATGCAGAATAGGTCTTTCCAGCTGTGGATGGCTTAGTTGCTTGGAAAAAATTGTTATATATTTAACTGAATTAATTTGTTTGTGCCATAGCATCAAGCTGTGATACGAATGTAATATTTAACAACAAACATTCAGAAACCTTGTTGGATGCTGTCATGGATGGAGTGACGCACTTCACTCCCAAGAGAGAAGTAGCAACGTGTTTATTGACATAAAACAGTGATTTAACAAAGTTTGCTAATGAATGAGACAGTTTTAGCAATGTGTAATAGCAAGGCACACTGGATTATTCACTGCACAGAGGACAGGGTGAGACTGTACAGTCAGGGAGACCCTGCCATTGAGTCATGAGGTTCAGAAAGGATGTTCTTGCTTCCTAAACACCTTCTTAGGGAGGAGTTTAGGTTTAGCTGGATCCAGACTTAGTCCCAGACTTGTCCACTTCTTTATGTCTAAAGAATTACGTGCCCACAATCAATCCTATATATTACTGAGCTAAGATTTCAAAGTTAACCATGAACCAGAATCTGTTACAGCAAGGAATCTCTCAGCCTCAAAGAGTAACCTTGAGAGGTGTTTTCACTCAAGGGCTGATCCTGGTGAGCATCCCATTGCTGTGCAGAAGAGATCCAGGATCCCTGGGCTGTCCATGGTTTATGGAGTGAGATTCCCTTGCAGTCATATTTCCATACCAGCCGTGTTTCAGTCACTGCATGCTCAACCAGCCCTCAGCTTTTCAGCTATGGAGTCTTCCCAGAGCCCAGCTTAAGCCTGATGCAGCCACCATCACTGCTGGCTGTTGCTTAAGCAGAAAAGGACAGGGGGAAGGCATCTCAAAAGCATCAAAGGACAGGGGTTCCACACCCTTTTAACTCTGTCAGACCAGGGCTTTACTCTAGTGACCAGTGGATTTAAAGTAAACAAGTACATCTCACTTTATCCACAAGACTAATGTTGTTCCTTTTATCTTTTCAGTTCTCTGCATGTTTCTTGTTTTTGAAAATCAGTACTATGTGACCTGAAAGTCTTTTCTTCAGGAGCTCAATAAAAACTTCCCTAAGACATGCTTCTTCTAGTTCTTCAGTTACTCTTGTTGAGGCCCTCTGAATTCTCCATCATTCTGGAAGTACAGTAAGCAGAACTGAGTGTCTTTATTCTAAGTGAGAGTTTAGCAGTTCTTGAAAGCTAGAAAGGATACCCACACCATAAAACATAAGACCATCCCCAGGATTCACAAGAGGCACTTTCCCTGGTTGAACTTCACATGGCTGGTGACTGCACAGCCCTCTACTTTGTTGAGATCTCCCTGCAGAGCATCCCTGCCTTTGAGGGAGTCAGCAGCTCCTCCCAGTTCTGTACCATCTGTGAACTTGCTCAGTGTCTCCTCCAGTCCTGAATCCAGGTCATTTACAAAGATGCTGAGCAGCACAGGGCCACGGATGGAGCCCTGCAGACCCCCAGTAGTGACAGGTGACCAGTCTGATGTCACCCCACTCACTATAATGATCCCTTTGTGCCCAACCCATGAGCCAGTTGCTCACCCAACTGGATGTGTTTATCCAGCAGAATTTTGAATATTCTGTCCAGAACAATCCTGTGAAAGACAGAATTCAAATGCTGGATTCTCAGTACCCAGGAAAAGACAAGATATTTAATTTTCCCACCCTCTGCTCACACAATGTCATGAAAAAGAACAGTGGTATCAGTTTGCATTTATACGCACTTCCACAATTCCAGATTATCATACTCATCAGATTAATATTCTTTCTTTATAGATCAAGGAAACAATCAGCAGTAGGGAAGCCCAAACCTCACCATACTGAGGGCTGCATTAGCATTTTGCCAGGAGCCCAAGGCTGCACAGAATTTCTGTATTACATGTACACTATATGTTTAATCAAACAAACATGCATAACTATATTTTCTTCTGCTGCTGCTTTCCTGACAGCTGAATTTAAACTATTAGTGTTTCCCAGCTTTTTCCCTTCCCTTCCCTGCTTGGCATGTACAAGCTCTCAAAACCAAAGGTACAGTCTGGAGGATAGAAGGAGGCGAATGCTGATGTTCTGAGCACTGTCTGAGATAGAAAACTCAGATCCTATTGCTCAGTGTAAATTTAACTTGGTGACTCTGACAATTCAGCTGACCTACCTGTAAGAATGTGAAACGAATTTGTTTCATGTGGCTATCTTGAAAATTAACCCAACAATGTGTGTAGTTTTAAAATTACATGTATTGATTAAAATGGCAAATTGTGGTGGGTTTGTTAATCCTGTATTTTGTGCCTCCTCATGTTGTCAGATTAATTTCTGCCTTTGATTCCCCTGATATCCTCAATGAATTTGCTGCCCTTTGAGATGCAATGCAACACTAAAATGCAGCCTTAAGTAACAGAAAATTTAAAAGGAAAAGTAGAATACAAGAGCAGTTCCTCTGATCTGCCCTGGACACACACACTCAGAGTGGATAAATCATTCTGGGGACCTGTCTGGCTTTCTCTACCCTAGTTACAAATGTGGGTTACAATACCAGATTAGACAGGTGGATTAGATGTATAGAAACCAATTCTGACTTGGAAGGTCTCTGGGCTGTAAGCAGTTGGCACCTGACAACACACTGGTGTATTTCCTTGCAGTGATTCCTATTAAGAATCCATTTTTGGCCATTGAGAAGAGACAAGTTGCTGCGCTAAGCAGAACACCTTTAGTCCTTATTAACTTTTAGATGGCAGAAATTTGCAGAAACAATCTGGACATTTACCTGGGAATACCAAAGAAGAGAACTGAAGTTTCAGCCAAACTTGTTCTACCAGGAACCAATCCTTTTTCTTGACTAATGTTTCACTGGAATGCCTTGGATGAGAAGAGCAAAATATTATTCAAGACTTGTGTGCCAAAAGGCTTGTACTTGCTAAGTTCAAATCTACTTGGAAATGATTTGCATCTCATAAAATTCTTCTGCACCACACCAAGGAAATGTACTAAGTGTGCTACATGTAACAGCTCTCGTGGGACTTTGTATGTACTGCACATTGAAACAGCAATCCCTGACTACTATGCCACAAAATTTCCATCTTTTCCAGGGAAAATGCCATCTTTAACCAGTCTTTTTCACTCAAGTGACACTCCTCACTCTCACATTTCAATAACCAGAAACTAAGTATGTGCAAATGTCAGCCATCTACAATGACACAATTCACAAATCAGCATCACTGCACAGCATTGTAGTGCTGCCCGTTTTGATGTTGCAGCGCACTCTGAAAACCTGCCCACACATCTGACTGTCCTCTGTGAAGAGAAAAATATTTCATGAGCTCTGCTCCTGAGCATATTGCCTGATCAAATTTAATCACAGCCATGACCCTGTGCTCCTGCTCCTGTCTCCCATTAGCACTCCCTCATTTCAGACTGCCAGGACATATTCTTAGTAATGATCTTCCTTGAAAGGTGTATGGTATGCAGCATCATTGTTTCCCTAATAATATCATGTTTTTCTGTAATGTGTCTGTCTGCATGCAAGTCTTTGCCCATTTATTTCTCTTCATCACTGCATTTGCTGTCAGCAGCAGCCTTCCTTCTTCCATGGAGCAAGTTCTTCCCTCTGCCCTCCATTACATGGCACTAATCCCCTATTGTCTGGCAGTGAATGCTTAAAATTTAACTTCTGAATGCTGTGTGTGTAAATGTATTCAGACCCCCTATTGCTCTGCCTACAAGACATCAGCTTCCCCTCCTTCCCCCCAGTGTCCTGCAGTCAAGAGCATCAAACAGAACAAAAATGCAAATGTGGCTTCTGCAGTGCATTTGCATTTGCACTCTGCTCTGGTCAGCAGAGCTGGGGGCTGGCAGAGAAATCTGGCTGGGTCTGAACAAAACTCTCAGCTGTCATCAATACCCGTGGATATTGATGAATAAGTTACTTGTGCTACACAAGGGCATTTTTTGAGGAGTTTATGTGGAAAAAGGAGAGCTTAGCACGATGGCTAAGATCAGAAGTGCAGTACTTAGTCACCATTAAATGTACTGAGGCCTGAGGAGCTCAGCAATAATAGCAGGAAGGAGGCTATAGAACAATCCTTTTTTTCACCCCTCACATGCAAATTGGGTTAAATGAGATAGATCTGATTCTATCCATCTACTCAAATAGTGACATCTGTGCCAGGCACTGCAGGGCTGTGAGAGAGAGCAGGTGAAGAGTGACCACAGCCCAGGCAGGGCCTTCCCCAGCCCAGGTGCATCTGAGCAGCAGGGCAGGGTTCTGATAAGGTCTCCTGGAAGTCTCAGAAAGGCAGGTTGAGGATCCCAGTTGCAGGTCCATTCAGGAACTCCCCCACTCAGGAGCAGCAGGAGATGGGCCAAAGGCAGAACTGGAGAAAGGGCTGCAACTTTGATGTGACTGTGGTTCATCCAGGAGGCAGTGCCAGAGACATGACTGGAGCTGGGTGTGCTGCAGATACAGCCAGGGTCCATCCAGGAGCCAGAAACAGGACTGCTTAAACCTACAGTGCAGATCAGACAAGGGCCAGGGTGCAGATTAAACAGATCTCCAGAGCCCGTGGGCAAAGGGGAGGGGAGGGCTCCCAGGTCAGGGTGGTCAGGAAAATAAAGATCCATAGCCACATTTATGGTACTGACACTGTTACTGCAAACTCCGTGGAACAGAGAAATGCAACAAACAGACCTCAACCAATTTGCTTTTCATCATCTTTGCTCGTTTGTGGCCTTAGGACATCTCACTCAGCTCTTTAGTTTTTGTCCTCGTATGATGTAGCTAATCTGGACACTTAGATTGCTCCCACCAGAGGAACAATCCATTAGCATAATCCTGTTGTCTGCAGGTTTATGGTTCTTCAGAAAACCATGATCAGGATCCCAGTGCATGTGACACTGCTCCCTTGTTCGCTTCAATGTGTGTTATATAAGCAGATTGGTTTTGGCAGCAGGTTAGCCTGCTTTCTAGTGCAAAACAAAAACCAGCTTTTTACATTAATCTGGGGAAACTTTTCCTTTCACTGAGCCATATTTAGGATTTTGTGTCATTCTCTATTCCAAAAATTTGGTGATGCATGTAGTTATTAAATGGTTCTCTTTTTTTGCCTCTTGCCTTAAACTGTCAACATGCAGGAGATGAGAATAATCCCTTGACTTCAACCCTTGGTATATTTGTTCTAGAGCAAAGCATTTGTGTAGACAAGGAAAACCACATTCTGTCTCAATGGAAATTGTTCTTGCTTAGAACTAAGGGAAGGCCTATCAGCCTGAATCATCTCAAAGGCTTACTGAGCTGCAAACACACTGGTAGCTGAAATGCAGATGAGCTCAAAGCACACCCTGGCCTGAGAACTGTGTCTATTATCAGTTGTCATTTTGTCATCTTAATGTTAGCGAGGTATATTGAATAATTTATCTTGCCACTTTCTTTATTCACCAGTAGAGACCGGTGCATTGCATCCTTCCCTTGTGGCCCCTGAGGACATGCTCTGTCTGATAGTGATTCTGATAAAGTGAAACCACATTATCCACCACTCTACCAGGCACCTTAATTTATTGTGGAAGAATGCAGTTATGCAGTCAAGAATTTCCATGTTGCCCCTATGCGGACTGTCAGGGCACTAGAACGTGTAATTCCCCCAAAAAATCAACACCAAAATACAGACTTCATCTTTTCCTTCTCAAAGTGAGGGTAAGAATTCTATTGCAGTTTGTTGGTGTATTTTTTCTAATTTTATATCTATGATGCTTTATTTGTTCCAAAGTACACAGAAGCCTGTTCTGCATAAGATTGGGGGAAAAGTAAAATTTTGTGCAGAGAAATGTAGAAGCTGTAACTGTTTATTTAAAAAGCCAAATATATGTTTGCAAAACTGTCAGAAAACCAGCCTCATTTCCATGAATAACAGCTCCTTGTGGCTGAGGTCAGGAGTTCCTGACCATTGTCTTTTGGCACCAGATGAATTTTAATTTTCTTCCAAGTTTTTCCAGAGTTCTCACTAATGAACGTCTCCTGCAAAGTTCCCTGCAACACATAGTATAATTATTTACGTAATTATTATGCTTTATTTCCTTACTTCTAAAGGAAACCTAGCTGTTAAAAGGACCATAAACCAATTACCAATGTGTTTTATTCATTGTTGAATCATTATTCATAGATAGTTTTGCAGTAACTGAGGATCAAGTTCTTGTGAATTCTCTTCCTTTCTCTCTATCAACATTCAACAATTCTACAAGTAAATTTTTATAGCCTGGGGGGGAAATATTCCAAGACAAATACTCGTATTTTGTTCACCCTTTAGAATAATATGTAAGAGTGAAGCTGAAATGTCAGTGACTTGTTTGTGGACAAAAATAAAAGATACTTCATGTTTAAAAGGGGATAAATTTGCTATTCAAAAGGCAGCTGTGATCAGTATATCTCCCTGAATATCAACCTGGCACATCAGCCTAATCTGAATTTTATGTCTAACTCAGTATTAGAATCTGAGCAACTTAGTTTGTGAAAAATTGTAAAGTTGGAAAGACAAAAGATATCCTTCTGTGTTGTTTATAAAAGGTCAGATTTGTCATGCTTTGTGTCTTTGGCAGTGTTTTTCCCATATGAAAACAAATTGGGCAGCAGTAGTTTGTAATACTTGTAAGAGTAGCAAAAAGGTGCGACACAATAGACAGTCAAATTCCAAATGCATATTGAAGAAACCCAATGATATATCTCTGTCATCCTTCAGGAATATTAGATGTTGGGAGGTTTATTGCTTGAAATAGTCATCAGTTTCTGTCATTAGGCCCCCTGGATCTTTCTTTTGCTCCCTTTTCTAAGCTGTCTCCCCATCTCTCTCACCTCTCGCCCAGCACACACAGAACTCCTGTAAGGCCTTTTAGCCTTGCCCATGGCCAACCCTGGAGCTCTGTTGGAGCCAGGCCAGGTTTATACCAGCTGGGAATTTGTCCTAATGGTCCTTATGGTCACTTTTGGGACCATTCAATTTCAGTCAATTTGATTGGGAGACAACTGCTTAACCCTGAGTGTTGGGTATTTTCTCCCTTTCAAATGCCCAGACCCCAAAGCATGCCCTGATGGTGCCAGGGAACAATGCACTGTATCCAGAGAGGAGGTCAAGCCAACAGTACTAAAATGCTGTAACCAGATGAAGAGCCACAATTCCAGCAGATTAAATGCAAAGTGGGCAATGGTCTGTTTTCCTTGGGGCAAACACCAAGTGTATCAAGAACCTGTGTTGGTAGAAGATGGAGTCTCAGTAAATAGCAAACACATTATTCTGCTCCTGCCCCTAGCAGTGCACAGTAAACAAACTTATCCAGTACTAGGCAGAAGGAATCAGTGAAAACTCAAAGAATCCACAAGATAAAATCTCAGGGGACAGGAATTTTAAAGAAATCCGAAACAACAACAACAAAAACAACAACAAAAACTTCTGCAAAGTTCTAAATATCAATGGTTCTTACAGTAGATATTTGAAGTGCACTCAATTATAACACATCCGTGAATTGGCAGTGGAAAAATCCAACTCGAGCAGCAGAGATGAGTCGCAGCTGCAGCTGATAGTGAGGGATTCAAACACAGAGAACACTTAGGTGATGAAGGCAGGACCAGCAATCAGTTGTGTGCTTCAAAGCAAAAAAACACAATCAGTGTGACAACAGGGCCCAGTTGTTGACTCTGGATTTCTGTTGAAAGGACTTGCATAGGGGAAGGGCCCTGTAGCAGCTCAGCCTTGCCCCCAAGCCATTAATTTCTTCTGTGTTCTTCTCTGTGATTCTTTCTTTCTTTCTCTTTTCTTTCATTCATTCTTTCTTTCTTCCTTCCTTCCTTCCTTCCTTCCTTCCTTCCTTCCTTCCTTCCTTCCTTCCTTCCTTCCT
>VXBB01018754.1:84871-98819 GCA_013399915.1 Illadopsis cleaveri
CCTCCTTTCTTACTTTTCTTCCTTTCCTTTCTTAACCTTCTCTCCTTTCTTTCCTTTCTTTCGCCTGTTTTTCCCTTTTGCTTTGTAGCTGAGATTTCCTCATGATGGGGGCAGTTCCTGAGCATGGTTTAAATGCTCCAAGCTGCCTTACCCTCCCTGTACTCTGTTCTGCCCTCACTCCAGTGGTCCAGGTCACAGAAGTGTCTCACTGCAGGGGTGGCTGGCAGCCTGTAGGGCAGATGTAGCTCTCCAGTGGCATTGTGCTCCTTGGGTGCAGTGGCCACATGGGCATGCAGTGAAGCAGAAGGCACAAATGCACTTTTCCTAAGTCTTGGTATGCATGGGTTGTACACTGCAAAGATCACTGTTCAGTTCTATTAAGAAGAAAATGTTCTTTTTTTCCTTCCCCAATCAGCAGTTCTTCTACCAAAACTCTCTCTTCACCACCCCTGACATTCCCCCATTGTGGAAAACTTATATTCTTGGGGAGCCCTAGGTCTTTTCAGCTCATCTAGCTTTTCAGAATAGTGTAATTCTGTCCCTAATAAAATTGCATATTTTTAATTTCTAAAGCCTTTGAAATGTGTATTTTCTTTTTCTGAAAGACCCATCATTTAGAAGTCCCTTAGAAGCACAGTTTTTAGTAAGTCTCCTGTCCCAGGCAACCATGACCACCTGACTGGAACCAATCTTAAACCTTTGACAGGTTTACATTATTCCTGATTTCATTTTTGCAGCACATAGAGGCATCCCAAACATTTACAGAAAAATAATTCTTTGCTAGCCCTTAAACTGAACATCTCACTGAACAATTTAAACATGGGTAACAATACAAAGAAAGGCTTGAGAGGGGAAGAAAGAGCACTTAACAATGAGGCAAATGGCTGCAAGAAACTGAAATCATGAAAATGAAAGCATGGTGCTTAATATATGGCCTGTGCAGTAACCTAAATTGTGGTTCTGCTGTCACTGAAATCGATGGCAAAACTCCACAGTCTTTAATTACAGCAGGGTGCAATGTAGGAAAAGAAAGAGATATATGAAAAAGACAGGCATTACTCATAGAATTATGGAATATCCTGAGAGGGAAGGCACCCACAAGGACCTTTGAGTCCAACTCCTGCCCTGTGCAGCACCATCCCCCAGATGTGCCCCAGAGCATTGTCCAAACACTCCTTGAGCTCTGTCAGGCTGCTGCTGTGACCACTGCCCTGGGGAGCCTGTTCAGTGCCCAGCCACCCACTGGTGGTCAGAGATACACCCAACTACCTGATATTTTCCTAAGTGGATATTACCCTAATACCCGAACAACCCCTCTCCTGACAGCTCCAGCCCTTTCCTCGAGTCCTGTCACAATCACAGAGAGCAGAGATTAGAGCTGGCCTTGTGCTGCCCCTTGGGAGGGTGGTGAAGACCATGATGAGGTCTGGCCTCAGCCTCCTCCAGGCTTGGCCACTCATCACTCATCTTCCCCTGCAGATCCTTCACCATCTGCTGTTCCAACCTGATGAACTTTTCCATCTTATTTAGATTCAGTGCTCTTGCAGTGGCACTGGTAGTTACCCTGAATGCAAAGTAAGTGAGAATTAGCTATTACTGTTACAGCAGGAACCTGACAACGTTTGTCTGCACTGCCTGGACATGAGAAAGAGGGATTCAGTTCCATTTTGCATTTTAGAGAGCCCAGAGGATTCTAAATGCCTTCACACCTTTGCCATGAAAAAATGTCTTTTAATATGCAAGCAAGTAAAGAGAAGTGAGGTACAGCCAGCTGCAGAGGTACCCTCTGTTGTCAAGTGCCCCACAAGCTCTGAAGGAGGAAGCTGAAGCAGTTTGCTCTGCTTGAGGCATTGTGGTAATCAGGCAGCTTATTTTCTGACCTTCACGGATCTGCCTTTATATGAAACGGTAAGTAAAAGCAATATAAATCCATGTGAGATGGTTTCACTGAAACATATATATCATGGTTCAGAAATACTAGAAGCCATGCAGGCCCAGAGGGAAGGATGGATCAAAAATGGCAATACCCATATATAGAGATCAATAATGTCCATACTCATGTATATAGATTTATCTGGGTATATCTCAAAACTCATCCAACTCCCCACAAAGATCTGTCCCACATAAAAGTGACAGATAAATGACAGTCTCTCCTTAAAATGGTAATCAAATTGTATAAAATGCAAGGCAAAATTATATCTCATTATTAAATCCTTGAACTAAAAGCAGCCTCTGGGAGGACACTAAGGAGATCTCTGTGTGTGTGTCCTGTGTTGTACCCTGATCTCTGGACATCTGCTGTTTGTCACCGCTTACATAGCATTTGTTTTGACCTGGTACACTCATCCTGTTTCTCCTTTGGATTTGTATCATATCTGTTTAATCATGACTGGAAATTTGTAATTTCAGTTACAATGATTTCAATCATCCTGCTCTGTGTGCCATTGCAAGGACCAGACTTCATAAATTCTTATTTATTGGCTGAAAATACAAGGACTTGGTTGCATTCATATTGAACAAAAGCATTGCTTTGTGCATAAAAAAGAAAGGAGGGGGGGAAGTATTTTCACACAGAAAATTGTTTTAACTTCAATCCATATATTAATATTTCCTCCATTTTTGTCTTGCAAACTGTATCTAATTAATTTTTTCTCTTGCATTTATTTTTTTCGACTGTTCAGGGAAAACTTGAATTTCCTTTGTTCAGCTATGTTGGATTATGCTAAGCAAAATCATTAAATCCTCAAAGTGCATAACATATGCCAGTGGCATCTTGCATACATTATTTGCACAACTGGACAGTTTGCATCAGTCTCCTTCCAGTGTGCACCTGAGCCTGCTTTGGAGGGATTGAAGAAAAATTGAAATTCCTCAGGAATGTTTGGTGTGCCATAGATCAGTTAGAGGTCATCATGTTATTTAGTGTTTTATGGTGAATAAATCAGATGCTCACTTCCAAATCCCCCTTTATGTGAGCTATAATACACCGAGTTCTTTATGGAAAGGGAATTTTTATGAACTGCAACTGAACCACATTATCCTGTAAAGTAACGGGGCAGCGACACATATAATGAATAGGATATCACACACTTTTTTGTATTCTATGCATCACAATGAGAGCACAAAAAACCTGAATCAAACAGATGCTTCTCCCTGTGTACAAACACAAGACTTGAGGCAGTGAG
Source organism: Illadopsis cleaveri (assembly GCA_013399915.1). NCBI lineage: Eukaryota > Metazoa > Chordata > Aves > Passeriformes > Timaliidae > Illadopsis > Illadopsis cleaveri. Next base: position 88,057 of record VXBB01018754.1, read on the forward strand.
GTGGGAGTTTTCACACCTAGTTTAAACCTCTACATTAAGATGATTGTTCACATTCTCCACAAAAGGGCAGTCTTCACAGCCTTCTAAATAAAAACCAGTCCAGCAATAAAGGAAAATACCACCAAAACCTGTACACTGGATTAAGAGAGGCAGGTAAAACAGCTATTTATTGGCCCTCAGAGGAGTTTTCTGTGGATGAGTATTGAGATTGTGGGGTTGCAGGATTTTTGTTTAAAGGTTTTTATTGTAAGTTTAGTTTTGTGTACTTAAGATGGCTTCCCTGCCCCCTCAGAGTTGTTGTTTACCATAAGTTGATACATGTTCTGTACTGTCTCCGTCCCCTTGCCCAGAGACTGTTTACCCATTGGCCCTTTTTCTTGCGATTTTCCCTGTCCACATTCCTAATGTATCTTTTTTCTCCCTGTCGGTCACTGGAAAACCCATCCCTCAGGTCCAGAAGCTTCGGAGAGATCTGTCCAGTGGTTGGCAGGGGCCTCTGGGACCCCTCCCCAATTTCCCTCTGATTTGTTATTAGTTATGTAACCCAGTTGGCATCTGCTCCCCAGTTTTGTCCCATTGGCTCAAAGTTTGTATCCACCCCTTCAGCTAGCCCTGAACAAAACCTCCCTGTCCCCCAGGTACGAGGTCTCTCCTGAGGTACTGGACCTAGGGTGAGGGGTTCCCCTGTGACCCCCAATAAACCTTTGTTCCTCTTACCTCCGAGAGTCCCCTCTTTCATCTATACCACGGTCATAGCAGCGAGAGTCGAGTGTTCTGCAGAGCCAAGAGCCCACACTTTGATTCTGTGGGTGCGTGTCGGGGCTGACCAGGCTGACCGGAAGAACACGCACACCAACAGAGATGATGAGGTCAGTCTTCAGACCCCATGGACAAGATTCTTTGAATTTGTCCCTTGATTTACAACTGAAGCTTTTCTGTTACATCATGCACTTAATACTGCTTTTGATTGGTACAACCATAAACTTCTTCTATGAGTATAATACATTCCAAAACAGTTACAAGTGAGTCACAAAAGTAGAGGAGTCACATTGTACAGCTTGATTCATCACAGACTTCAGCTACTACAGGCATTCATCCACAACCATTAGCTAAATACAGAGCAGCATATGGATTATGAAAAGTTTCTGTAAAATTACTTACTTGTTTCTTAGAATTTGTGTCATTGTTTTCCAGATGAAATAGGTTTAAGACAGGTGAGAAGAATTGTCTTGATTTTCATAATAATTAATTATGACTTTATAGTGTTTATTTATTTTCCTTTTCCTTTATGGTAAGAAAAAAAAATATAAATGGAGAAATTTAATTCTTATGAGAAATATTCTGTAGGGCCAGGGATTCTCAGCTGATTGAGATTTAAAATACTTTTTTGACTGATTCATAAATAAATTTTGGCATGTGTTGTAAGAAGTCTGTAAATGATTTGATTAATTTTCCTATGCCCATTATCCTCTTATCCTTGAAAAGAATGAACATAAAATTACCTTCATGAGCAATATAACAGCTGATTGTTGCTTCAAATATGCATTTTGTTGCCATTTCTTTTCCCTCAGTGTGCAGCTTTGAAGTGGCAGGAAGTTCATGGTGTAAATGGGTCTGGTGAAAACTTCAATTTTCCAGCTTGGTCAGAAAAAATTCCCACCCTGCTCCCTCCATATTCAAAGAATTAAGAACTATGAGATTTTTTTTTCATGGTTTAGTGTAAAAGCTCAGGTGTCAGACTAAGGGGATGATTCACTTATCTTAGGATTCAAGTGTCTGAAATTTAGGTGTCTGCCCTGGTTTGGGACTAATTTGGAAGGGAAGTTCCCTTCCAAAGGGATGTTCCCTAAAGGGCAAAATTCAGTGGCCTTCACCTCCAACCTGTTTGGGAGATAAACCTCCTTCAATGAAAGTGGAAAAACCTGTTTATTTAACAAGCAAAGTTTTCACAAACATGAGAAAATGGGTAATATTGAACAGTGGAACCTCTTGTTGTTCTGAAGAGATGGAAAATNTTAATTTCAAAATTATAATAATTTGGAGGTAGAGGTTTACATTCTCCATTCCAAGGGAAGCTCCAGCTTTCCCTGGCAGACATCTGTCTTCCCAAACCAAGACACTCTATGTTTTGGAATACAGCCGCAAAAAAAATTCCACTACTTTTCCTTCTCCTCCCTTTTCACTCTCACATTTAGTTTTAAAGGTGCAGAACTTATTTCTGGGCTAAACAGCCCAATGGGAATACAATTCAGCATCATAAAGTCACCTCAGGACAGGTGTCTCAGATAAAGTGACAGTCTGGGTATCCTGTCAAGGGTCTGGAAACAGATAAACAACTGCAGGAGGCAAAGCATCCTGCCAGGGCTGGGGAACATCCCAGGCTGGGCCCATTGCTCAATCCACTCACTCTGGATGACAGGGAACCTGTGAGAATTCCAGGCACAGAAAATTCTCAAAATCTTGTGCATGCAGGCCCAAACGCAAAAAAGAATACAGAGTTCAACTGAGACCTTGGAAAAAGCTTCCAAATTTAGATACCATAAGCAGAAATGTAGATTTGTAGTTTAGATTGAAACATATTAAGCTAGGTAGTGGAAAATTTTAAAGTTTTAAAGTGTGGATATAGAAGCAGTTACAGAAATAATAAAAAAGTTTTTAGGTGTAGCAAGTAGTTCGTGTGTCACTATATGATTAGATAGGAAAGTCCGTATTGCGGCAGGACATGTGACACAGTTTAATTAGCTATTAGTGTGAAAATAAAAACAATATGTGTGGCAGTAAATTATTGGCTAATAAACCCTTAAAAACCCCTGTTACCTGTGGTCTTGTGATCATTGACCACAGACAACTGAATTCTGACACGCAGTGAAGACGTTCTCACTCCTTCATNCGGCAGGACATGTGACACAGTTTAATTAGCTATTAGTGTGAAAATAAAAACAATATGTGTGGCAGTAAATTATTGGCTAATAAACCCTTAAAAACCCCTGTTACCTGTGGTCTTGTGATCATTGACCACAGACAACTGAATTCTGACACGCAGTGAAGACGTTCTCACTCCTTCATGAGACTGAAGCAAGAAATCATGATTTAAACATCTCTCTGAAGTCCTGTCTCTTTTACATAAACTCGACAGGTACCTACCTAGACCTTGTATTTGACTGGGCTTCAGAGAAAGTTACGTGATATTAGAAAATTGTAAATCTTTTGCTTTCAAGCATTTAGCAGGTAACACTGATGGAAACACATTTGGGGAAAAAAAACCCCAAAAAGTGGTTGCAGTAAGATTTATCACTTAGTTTTTCAGCTTTACTGCTATGTCAGTGCTGGGGGTTAAAGCAAACAAGAAAAAGATGTTTTCAAGATCAAATATTACCTTCACTATAGGCCCTAACTAGAGGCACTGTGAAAAACAGATTAGAAGTAAATGGTCTGTTTTGTTCTTCTTTTATTGCCCAAATTTAAAATAAAATAATAATGTTATTTTGGCTTTGAATAGCTTTAAATGTCATTGGTGGAAAGAAAGCCTTGCACAAGACCTTTAAATAGAAGGCTTTAGATTTGAAGAGTCTTATTTTTCCATTGTTTTGTTTTTCTGTGTTTAAAAATCCATTTATTAATAATATCTGTTCTTCCTTTCCATCCTATAGAAGATAGCAGAAAATAATCACATTTTTCACACTGTTAGAGAAAGTGGAAGCATGAAAGGGTTAAAAAATTATTTCAGAGAAACAGTGACTACAATAGAAGTTCATTGCTATGTTTTCTTAAAAAATGTTTTAGTGATTTGTGTTATTATTAGTGCTGCACCTGTTTCGCTTGTCACTGTTTCTGAGCCGATATTTTTGAAGTCATTTCGGCTTGTTCCCAAATCAATCTAAAACATGAGCGTAAAGAACCTCAATCAATGAATGTAAATATTATAAAATCAAATTACTCAAAAAAGAAAACTGTAATAAAATCAATTTCATAGCAAATAGATTTTGTTCTGAACTGGTTACTAGTATTTCTCATCACTGGATATTCCTTGGGTTTTTATTTGATATCATTGGTGCTGTGGCTCAGCAACAGAGGCCTTAGTTACAGGTCTTGGTGTCTTTTAATCCCTTCAGTCCAGTTGTGGTTAAAAGACTCCAGGATATAAGTATAGATAGAGCTTCCTGCATTAGAAACACCTGCACAAAACTGGTGGGAAGCATTGCTATTCAGAAAATATTCATGGCTTTCCTAAGAAATTTGGTGAGATAAATTACAAAGAAGAAACTAAAGAGCAGCTTGGTCTTGCAATAGAGAACATGCTTGAACCTGATTTGCCAATAGCATCAGAGACTTCTGAAAAGTACAAATATTACTGCAGACAGAAGACATCAGTGTCTCTGGCAGATATGTGAAAGTCTTTGAAAAACCTAAAAAAAAAAAAAGGGGGTTTTGCCTAAACAGAGGTTTATAAACTCACAGGCTGAAGAGCAGCGGAAGAAAGGACTGAAAAATGTAACAGCTCACCTGTGAAAGGTGTGGAGCTATTTTGACATAACAAGCGATGCCTTAAGTTTCAGCTTTCATGTTTTTCAGATTCTGTGCTGCCTAGGGGTGCAGTTCTGAGTCTCACATTAAGTGTCAGTCAGCTCTCCTCACAGGTTAGGGAGACAAAACAAATCCTTTTCCGGATGAAGACCAAGGACAACTTTTAGGCCCAAAAGCACAAACAACGGTGGACTGAAGAGAGAAAACAAGAAGGATGAGACCTCACAACCTGAAGTTGTAATTGGACAATTAACCCCAATATGGAAATGGACCAAAACTTATAAAAGTGTGAGACCTCGTGACCAGTCATCCATTTTGTGACCATTTTAAATCCACCTTGGGTGTAGCCCTGGCCAGGCTCTTGTCCTGCCCTAGGTGTGTCCTTAAGGGCCTTTTAATAAATACCTACTTCATTCTCTGGCTGTGTCCAGTCTCTGTTTCAGGTCAGCCCTCCCAAGGCATCACCTGCAGGCTTTGATAATGAAGTCACATCTCAGGTGACATGGTCCGTGACACTATTTCTGCTCTGGATCAGTGTGGGGATCTCCAACAGTCACTGCACCCAAGATTCCCCTCTTCTGTTGAGGACCAGGAGTTAAATCGACAAAATGGTTTCTTTCCACTAATTGAGCCCACCTTGTGAATGTCACTGGCCCTTAGCTGGCTGCAAAGTACACACCAATCCCCTCTGACAGTGATTTTTGGTTTATTTTCTTGGTCACCTCTAGCTGCGACATGAGAATTCACCGTTCAACAAGGTCAGCTCTCCAGCAGCTTTTGGTGCTTAACCCCCAAACTCCAGCTGCTTGAGCAGCCTGAATTTTGCTGTAGTTTAATTCCCCTGGAGTAGATTTGCTAGAGGATTACACAGAGTTGACACAAAGTGTGGTAAACAAGAAAAGAGTAGTAGTTTTCTCAGTAAAACAAGAAAGAGAGCATTTTTAGGATCTGACTCTAATGGGATTTGCACTGCTGTAAGAGTCCCTGCCAAAATCCTTCAGAGGCAAATCAAGTCTCTGTCAAATTCCTTGATTTGAGCTGGTGATCATGAAAACCAGGAATCAGTTTTCAGGGAGGACCCTAAAAGTACCCAACTTATTTAGTAAGGTATTTTATAATCAGAATATCAGCTACTTGTGAAGAATATGAACTTTATCTCAGCCAAAATCAGCACACCCCATTTGACAAACTATTCCTCCTTAACCATGCATTAATATAGTAACCATGTAACCACAATCTAGGCCCTTGGATTAATATTCTGTATTTGGTTTATGATTTTGGTTGTGTTTTAGAGGATTGTTCTGCTTTAACAAACCTCATCTATCTTTATGCAATCTCGAAAATTTCAGTCTTCCCATCTGAGAGGGAACAGAGCTGTGCATTGAAAATAGCATTGGCAGATTGATGGAGGCACATACAGAGAGTATTTCATGAGTAGCCTCAGGGAGCACAACTTGGTGTAACTTCTGTTTTATTGGGGCCTGGAAGAAGTGCAAATTGCAGCAACTTAGATTCCTCCGATGTTACCCACTGTGTCTAGATATAGTTGCAGCCCTTTAATACAGTGCTGCCTGTTCCATGCAGAGCTGTGAGTGCTAGTTGTGTGACACGACATGCAAAGGCAGCACTGAGCACACATCTGTGTGGGAATGTATCTGACTCAAGAGTGTCTGAAAGGGAGTTGCAGCAAATCTCAGGTCACCGTGGTTTGTATAAGTAAGAGTCCTGAGATACAATTTTATGGGTAGCTTTGTCTTTCTGACAGTGCTTCCACCAGGAGAAGGGGATGTCTCCCATTCCCTTGATTTTCCTTAGTTCTGCTTTTTAGACTTGTGACTTGCTGCTGACCTCCCAACCCTATCTCCTGCCTTGCTCCATCTTCAGTGGTTGCTGGATCATTCCATGAAGTCACTACCATGAGAGAAAACAATCCACCTTTTTTTTCCTGGATTTAGTTTCTGCTAAATTAGTGACATAAAACAGCTTGTGAAGGGTTCAATGTGTACCAATACCCACCAGGAGATGAGCAGGGAGAGGGATGGGTAAGAAGGAACTTCCAGCTGTAATTGGACTGGTAGATGGAGTTACTACAATGGCTCACCATGTTTGTTTTTTTATTGAATACAATTCCTGATGCCATCCACTTCTCGCAGTAGATGTTACTCAAATTATAAGTTGTAGGTTATTGCATGGTTTTTTGGGGGGAAGGACAGGCACTCTCCAGCTTCTGGCTGGGGCAGCAAGTGCTGATAACTGCAGGAAACAAAATGTGAGCAGGAGGCAAAACCCACAGAACTGATGGCCACAGAGGACCGAAATAACTCAGTGCTGACTGAGTAGGTTAAATTTATCAGTTTTGTTATAACAGCATGTTTTAGTTCAGTTCACAAAACATTTCTGAAGTCCAGGATGGTTTAGTAGAGGCTGATCACCACGTAACACCCACATTGTTATTTGGGAGCGAGCTGCCTGTCAGAACCTGGGTTGGTCACCTCTGCTTTTCACTGCAGGCTTTCTCTGAACATATTAAAGACATTTCCTTTAAAATGTTAGGCCCAAATGCCAGACTTTGAATTTAAACTGCGTTTCATCTTAGAACCTTTCATCAAGGTTCTCAGCTCTGCTTTTAAACCATTACTTAACTTTCAGACTCTTTACAACTCATAACCTGGCAAGGAATCTAGAGCTCATCCTTTAGGATAGACATTTTGTCCTGTTGCTCTTAAAATATTGATATCTTTTTAAAGTATTTTTAAAAGTAAGATAAGCTGCACAAACCATGCTTAAATTCAATAACTCAAGCTGGGAAGCATTTAATATTTTGTTTTTCAAACATCTACCAGCAGAGAATCTCTCTGCGTTGTATATTATATTTTTAGCTGTCAATATCAGACTCAGTGTCAGTGCCAGGCAAACTGTGACACTAACTAGACTTTTAAGTGTGATCTGTAATCCAACATAAAAAGTTCTGAGCTGAGACTTCACACTCCATTATAGCTGTATCCATACATTTATCATTTAGGAAAAAAACCAAAAAAACACAGCCTGTCATGTTTTATTTCAGCAAACTGAAGTGCTGGCTTTCAACAATTCTGGACTAAATCCACTCAGTACATAATTCCCAGTAAGGCACAAAAAGTTTGCTTGAACATTTCCAAAGTTCTCGGTCCTCCTCTTGTATCATTTAAGAAACATTCTTAAGCTAATGATGCTTGGAGAATCTTTTAAGCAGGCTGCTCCTGCAGGTGGATGGACACAGGCACTTGCTTCCTACATTGCCAGGCCTTGAGGGTTCTGGCAGCAGAACAATTAATAAACAAGAGGGGAATGCTTTCATTAGGGAAATCAGGATGTATGTTCCACTCTTCTCTAAACATTTGGGGCTGCTTTTATCCCCATCTTTATTCACACAGGCAAAGTCAAGCCAGATAAAGCATTTAGGGGAATCTTGGTCACTTGACTTTCTAAACTTCTAGATAACTATTTCAGAATAGGAAGATGAAATAAAATTCTGCTTTTTTGAGCATTGAAAAAAATGACACCTCTTCCTTTTTCTAAACACTGTTCTTGATGAGACACCACATTTCATTGGCTTCTTTGACTGCCTGGTTTAAAAAAAATTCAGTTCAATGCTTGGCATCGTGTATACATGGTTTGTGTTGTTTTTCTATAGATGCATTATTCATAACTACATAAATCACTTGGGCCACTTTTTTCATTATTCACTGTTTTATGAAGTCTTTTTATTGCTCCTAACCTTCATTCTGACTTTTAGTTACCACAACAAGATTACAAGCATCTGGATGCAAATATTTATTTTTCTGTTCATTGTTTTTAAGTGAAGTTTTTTTGGCTGAACAAAATCAGCTTCAGCACTGTTTCCCGGGGGACACTTTGTGTGCCTTTTGGCTTTTCCCCGTTCCTAGCTTAAATATTTTTCTATGACTTTCAGTGGGTACATTTGGATCGAACAAATACAAGTATCTTTCCAGTACAAGTTCTTCAAATCCCAGAAATTTCCCCAGTTCATAGTAAATTTAAGTCTCTCTTCACTATATCACCATCTCGTCACTGTTTTGAGAGTCTGGATCTCTGCCTGTCTTTGGAGCTTTGTGTTTGACAGCATTCTGGAGAATAAGAGTGGAGGTTGCAACTTATCCTGAGGTCTGATTCCACCTTCCCCATCCAACACGAGGTAGTTCACTCTGCAGCCTCTCACATGCCACAAAGAGAGGTGTCCTTGCACCTAAAAATTGAATCTTCCATTCTTACTGCCCGCTGCTTCCTATCCACGAAATTCCAGAGGGTTCTCTGATATCAGCCTGTGTTTTCTCAGATATTGCACCCCCACTTTCGGCTGAGTTCCCTCATTCCCTGAGCCTTCATGGGCTGAGTGTTTTCAGGTTTCACCTGACAGGTCACAGCTGTAGGACAAATCCTACAACAGGACACCTTTTCCTTCAGCTTTGCAGATAACGTTTAAGGTATTTGTTGGCAGTGATGTGCTGCTAATACTTTATAAGGTATCTTGGAAGATCAGCTCCTCTTTTTCTGGCAGATTGCATAGATTCCAGACTTTTGTCTGTCTCTATTTTAGGAAGTGTACAGCTTGTTTTGGGAGCTACCCCAAAATAGTGTTTGCTCATATGCATATGTTTACCTGACTGCCTAGTGCTTTCCATCTCCTTGCAGGCTGTGTTGTTCAGTAGCTTTGGTACTTAAAATAATGCAGGTAAAGCTGATGTCTGGGGGGATTAACTAATTCATCACATAATTACCTTCATAGATAAAAGCTTAAAAAATTTCAGTGCTAAGCAACAGGAATTACAATTAGCTCTGTCAGCTGAGGGTTTGTTGCATGAACGTCTCTAATATCCAGTATATTAGTAGTTTTTGTTTTATTTCCCTGTCTAGTTCTAATTCTAATGAATGATAATATGGCTTTGCAGGTTTAAGAACTGAGAAAATCAAACCTACATGAAGAAATAGACTTTCTTTTCAGTGTATCAACATAAACTCTGTTGCTGATGCATAGGTTCAGTATTACCTGTGAAGTTGGCATGTGAGGTACACAGAAGGAACAGAGATGATCATTTAGTGTGCAATTTGAGTATAAAGTCCAGATTCTGATAGTCTGACCCAATGTCTCATTTGCATGATGTACTCTTAACCCCTTTTAGTGAGAAATAGGCTTGTGCAGGATGTAATTAACCTTCCTGTTCACATCCAGACTGGGTTTGCATTACATAAATAAAGCACAGATGGGAAAAACACCCTAAAATACCATCAGGATCATCTGTTCCTTTGAATATACTGATTTTATGTGGTATGTAGTTGATTCATGTACATTAATGTACATTCACGTGTGTTCATGTCCATAATTTTCATTTGGATTCTTGGATAATTTTTGGTAAGTTAAATTCCACTGGTTATAATCAGGTTTTTATTGCACATAGTACAGCAGAACCAAATCCACAACAGAATCTTGTCCTACAGTTGAAAATTGAAGCTCCTGGTCAGTGCTGTAACACACAGTTTGGATGTGATGTAATGTAAAAGAAAAAATTTCCATAGTTAGCAGGTTGGGGTGTGAAAGAGTTTGTGTTCCTCATCCAGAAATAGTTAGAGTAAATAACTTTGATGTTCTAGCTCCTATTGCAGTCAAACAAAGTCACCAGATCCTTAGAATCCCTTGATTCTATCTCCTTTAACTCCAACGGGAGCATACACAAGTAATTCATGTGTAGATATTTACATGAAAATCTCATTTGAGGTGGTTTAATCTTTAAAGAATATCACACACCACACTGAGATTTAAATTCCTCTTTCCAAATGCACAGGAAATGTGCATCCCTGTTAACTGGCTAATCAACACTTCTAAATATCAGGGTATTTTGCTAATGTCCTGGAAAACAATTTTTTTATTAATTAATTGAATTCCACATCCATTCTTTCATAAAGGGCCCCTGTGCATATGTAAATAAGTATCTATAGGCAAATAGATGAAAGTGAAATCTCTTGAATCTTTAATGGCTGTGTCTGAATGTTCAGTCCATGTTATTGATACACAGTGCCACTGATTTGCTCTGTGACCATTCACTGCTCAGGGCAGCTATTACTGAGAAAGCTGATTGTCACCAGAAAGATTTTAGAATAATTTCTAAGTAAATTTCCACCTCTTGGAAATCTGAGTTGTTTGGCTTTTGTTTTTTGATTTTTTTTTTTTTTTTTTTTTTTTT
>VXBB01018759.1:0-53871 GCA_013399915.1 Illadopsis cleaveri
TTGTTTTCTGTAGGTATCCTCTCCTCCTCAGCTTACTGTGAACAGCTATAACATATCTGTGCTCCTGATTTGCTATTGCTTAAGAGGGGGCTATGGATCACTGTTTGAAAATTTGGAAATGTGCCTAACTGATTTTTGATCAATGAACCAAAATAAAACCTCTTTGTATTCTGTTGGGCTCAAGATTCTTTTATTTTCCTTAGCAAAGAAATCCAGTTCATATCAAAGAAAGGAGAAATGCTTATTGAATGAAATTTGGTAAGGTAATTATTACCTAGTCAGGCCTGCTGAGCAAATGGCAGGTGAGATAAACTTAATCTCAATAGCAAAGTTCAGACTACTTGTACATGGCCCCAGCAGAATATGGCATCTTTTAAAACATGATATAATTTTAACTTTCCAGAGCCAAGAAAATGCACCTTATTTGCATTAACATGAGGCCATGTCAATTGATAATTTGATTAAGGTAAATCCATACCCTAAAACCTGAATCTGGTTTGTAAGAGAAAAGGCATGGATCATTCTCAAAAATTATTGAGGAAGCTACATCTTGCTACCCAGCAGGTACTTCTGTCTTTAAGCTGCTTCAAAAATAAAGCAGTGGGTCTTAGAAGCTTGTCAGAAAAAGAAAAAAACAAACCAACCAAAGTATCTTATTTCTGCTTTTTGCACCTGAATCAGAGATAGGAACATGCAGAACTTCTCAGGCAAGAATATCACCAGTGGATCAGCCATGGTTTTGGCCAAATTTTAAACTTCACCTTCTCTGTCTCCCTGGGCACTCATCCTGGGTCTCCAAGATCCACCTCTTGAAGGAGAGGTGCTCAACCCAAACCTCCCAAACTGCAGTTTGTGGCTGGTGCCTCGTGTTATAACATCTTCCATAATCAAGAAGAGTTTGGCTCTGTCTCCTCTGTAGCTACCTGTGGAGCAGCTGCATCCCCTTTTATGACATCCTCTCAACCCCTCCCTGGGATTCCCAAGCTCAGCTCTCACTTTCACTCAGTGTCTGGGAAGCCACCCTCCTACCTGCACTCCTTATTGATGAGTCGGACATTGTGTCCAGATTTTGAAGTTTAAGGCTCCTACAGAAAAAAAATATCTCTCTGGCTCCTCCAGTTCAAACTGAAACTCTTAAGTTCTGAACTACAAAAATGACTTTACAGCCAAAGCAGTGTATGGGGAGAGGCACTTTCCTGTAGCCCAGGGGAGGATCCCTGGCAGCCTTATGGAGGTCTGGGAACATCTTCATGCATCTCTCCTCTATCACCTCACTTGCTTCTCTTATCTGTTCCACCAGGGACTCCCCAGACTTCAGTGAGGCCTGCACCTCAGTGCTTTGGGAAGCGGGGGCTGGGCTCTACACTAGGATTTTCTTGGCCCAAATGTGAAAAGCTACAAGCCAGGACATTTGATGATTCAGTCCTGGATTTTTCTAGTTCAGGTCCAGTTGAACACCCCAAAACTGCTACCCATTTTTTTTAAAAAAAGCTTGGTCACAAGCTTTCCAGTCACAGATCCCCAGGTGGACTCCCCTCTGTCTCAACCTATAGTATTGTTGGGTAATTCTATTTCTGCTGCCCTTGAACCTGGAAACTTGGTCTGCTGCCAGGTTTTCACATCTCTGGTATGATTATTTTGAACCTTGAGGAACAAAGGTTTCTTCCTCAGGCCACATGGCTGCATTGCTTCAAAAGGTTGGATGGGATGGAGAAGATGCTGCTGTCCTGATGCGCTGAGCTCTCCATCCCTCTTAGTTTTCTCTGTGCTGTGTTTCCAAGACAGCACTGAGATTAAATACAGCATCTTTCCCAGATTTTTCTCTTCTTAAAATGGCCTTGGCAGTCTGCTGAGATTCCTGCCTCCAAGCTGTAACTTCCAAGCTGTAGATGTGCAAGCACCATTTCATATAGGTTTAGATTAGATATGTCATTATCAGAGCCCTGATTAGAATGCCAAAAGCAGTAGCTTGTGCAGAGGGCTGCTGCTTGATAAAGTTTTCCATCAATGCTGATATTCAGAGAAGTGCAGCGCTCAGCCCTTGTTATGTTATTGCAAAGCTACCAAAAGGAGCAAAGGGTTGGTATTGCTTCTTCAAGGTCAAGGCAGCTCTATCACTGATAGCACAAGAGCCTTAGCTCTGCTTATCAATGGTCACCTGGGGAGCAGAGCTTGCAGAAGAGTTGAACTTTGCTGCTGGGATCTTGCATTAGATTAGGAATAAAGCTGCTGGGTCTGCCACCCACTCCCCATTCTCTTGCCTCCAACATCTGTAGTGTAGTGTAGTGTAGTGTGCCTCCTCTCCAGGCACAGGGACCCCTCTGTTTATGCCCTCAGAGGACGTGTATTGTCCTTGCAGTTTGGCCTTTGGTGGGATGAGGCTGTCCTCCATCCCACAGCCAAGCTCGTGGAGTCAGGGTAAAGGACTGAAAATGGTGCTCATTGTTTATGGAATTAGTTTGTGCCAGGGCAAGGAAAGAAAACATTGGGAAAGAAATAGAGCCATTAGCAGTCAATGTTCTTGAGTGAGGAAGGTCTGGAAGAGACCTCCAAAGCAGAGCCAGTGAAGATATAACCAATGGTGCATCTGACCCCACCACATATCTGCAGTGCAAGTGTCTCCCTCTGATCCAGGCACATGAAGAGCCCCTGAGAAACAGTAGGGAAAAGGAAATCTTCATCTGAGCAAGTGCAGGAGAATGGTGTGTTGGCATGGAAAAGGCAGCAGCCTCCAAGTGCCCACAGGTGAACTCCAGTCCTGGAGGGACACCTGGCTGTCACTGTGGGCCAGTACTCATCTGTCCAGCTGTGCTCCTCTTCATCCTGATTTATCAAGCACAGTGGCTCACTCAGCACTCCTCACAGAGGGTTGCAGCTGATTAGCCAAGGAAAGCATCTTGGGCCAGACAAGCATGGGGAGGAGCCTGCTCCTGTCTCTCCCTGAGACAAATATATAACCACAATCTCTATATAAAATGAAGCAAAGTCCAAGCAATAACCCCCAAGACCTTTCCTAGAAGACAGTGCTCCTTGGCTGGGGAAAGCAATGAGCCAAGAGTGAGGCACCAGCCAGAGGGTCAGTGCTGAGGCAGGACACACCTGCGAGGAGGGCAGAGAATTGCATGGAGTCTGACAGAAAATGAGTTTTCACCAGGTTCAGGACCACAGAGGTGCTCCATGGGGAACAACCATGGCACCAGCAAGACCAGAGCTGTGGATAAAGCCCAGGATTGCCACTGTCCATGTCCCACTTGGTCCTGTTGTGTTTTTACAGTCAAAGTGCCTCCCTGAGCACAGGTATCCCCGTTTTGCACATTATGGAGCCTGGCTTTCCCAAAGTCACCACAGAAGCTGATAAAGCAAGTTCCTTGTCTAGTCCCTAACTGGGGGTTGTAGAGCCCATATGCTATGGGATTGCAGATTTTGATAAAAAATGTGGCTCAGGGGCATAATGTAAACTTCAGCATAGTAGAACCAGATTGCACAACCTTCTCCAGGTAACAGTCTCCAATATCCCAATAGGGATGCCAGGACTGCAAAATTCCTTGAGCTCCCTTTCTGCTCTGCCTTTATGAGTGGGTCCTGCACTTTAGCCTACAAGACCCAAACAGCAACACAGATGTTTTTGACCCAGTTGTGAAACACTTTGTTCTGAGGAAAAAGCATTGCACTCAGGAATGGAAAGGAAAGGACCAATGTGCTGGCAGCTCCATGCCCTGCAAAATCACCAGAGGTGGAAAAGTCTGTACAAGCACATTTGCAGGTGAGAGGAGGTGATCTGTAGCAGGATGCCACACAGAAGGAATGAGGCAGGCAGCAGCAGGTGAAGGGAAAGCTAAATGATCTTTATTCTAAATTCTTCCTCATCCGACTCCATATATACAGTTTGTACAGAGGCCAAGAGATTGGTCATTTACGTTGCCACCTCTTTGATCTGGATGGTGAATACCACCATCAATCACATTCTCCTCCCAAAGGAGAAATATGAAAAACAATCTAAAAATATACATTGTTTATGTGAAGCTGCGTGAGAAAACAGGACTGCAAAGTCCAAACATTCACGAGCTAAAAAACTGAGAGCAACAGTGATCCACGTGGAAGTTCTGCCTCATGTCAGCTGACATGCTGACAGTTTAGATCAGATTTAGAAAGTGGGGGAAAGAGCCACCTTTGCTGTAACAAAGATGCAGCTTTGTACAGTTTAATTTATTTACAGTCATATATTTCTGTCTTATATCTCCTTGACGTGAGGCTCAAAGAAATAATTCTGGGTGCACATTTGCCTGCGCAGCTGCTGACATTCTGCAAACTTCCTTAGCTCCCTTCCTGGTATAGATTCTGGGCCTGACTAAGGTGTGGATCCACCTCTGAGAAGGCAGAACTGAAATACTTTGATTTCTGGCCAGAACCTTGCAGTTTTTACCTGGAATCTCCCTGTTTTCTCTGTGAATGTTCACACTTCTGTACATGAGAGGGCAGGGGACACAACTTTAACAACCCCCAGTGATAAGCTCCTGTAACTATAATTTTTCTCAGCCACTGGGAGGTACTCTGTACAGGGTAGTAAATGGCATTGCAAAATCCCAAATATCCTGGTCACTGCCTTTCTAGGCCTGCCTAGTGTTGTCTGGATCACTTACATGTCTGAAAGCTTTTGTTTGTGTGCAGTTTTGAGACCCCAGACAGCTTGTGGGCAGAGACAGGATTGGGAGATATGGGGACATTTTTGTGCTGCTTAGGGTTATGTGATGCTTTTTAAATTAAATTTGGTGCTTTTTGGACCTGGATGAGAGTTTGGGCCCTTTCTGTGTGCCCTTTTCTGAGTGTCTCACTGGGGACAGGAGAAATCTTGCTGAAAGAAGGTGATAAAATCCCAGGATGGGATTTTCTGGGGAGAAGATGGGTGAACATGAAGAACCTCCTTCCCACCCCGATGAGCTCCTGCATCAGCCTCGTATCCAACCCTCCTGCCGCGGATCACCGCCCGTGCTTCCTTTTCTTCAGCTCCAAAACTCAGGAAAGGTGTTTCCCGGCTTTTGTTGGGGTAGCTGGAGGGTGGAGGCACCTGTGGGAGGGTGGAAAAGGCTGGATGGGCTCAGGGAAAGGGATGTGCATCTCCTCCAGGATGCCTGGACACAAGGCACTGCCGCCATCTAGTGAGCTGGGATTCCCCGGTGGCTTCGGCAGAGCTGCCGGTCCACGGCGCTCCTGGGGATGCTCTGCCGGGGACCCCGACCCAACGTGCCTCTTGTGCTTGGGACATGCAGAGGGGCCCACTTTGCTGGAGAGGATGAAAAAAGCTGTTCAGCAAACACGAAACTGCGAGTTTTGCTGTGCTTGTCTTTGAGTGCTGCAACGCTCGGGGCTGAGACATGAAATTTTAGGGGGATTTGCCCAGGAAAAAAATTGAATTTTTGCTGTTATACATGTCTTTTTGCTTCCTCAGTCCTCATCACACTTTGGGATACCTTTGGAAGGTGGAGAGGCTGAGGAAATTCCACCTGGAGGGATGAAAAATAATGCATTAAAAAAAAAAAAGAAATTGGTAAAGTCTGATAGCGCCTTAGCTGGGGTGTACAAATACAGGTTCAGAGATCACAAACTGCTCAGGAACAGGCAGAGTGGAATTGCAAATCCCAGCAGGAATAAGAAGGCACTGAGTAAGACCAGGTTAATTAGAGGCTATTACATTTTCAAGCTCTTCATTTGCTGCTGCAGTGGATAAGTCCTGACAGGCAGCATGGGCACACTCCTCCCCTCCTTTTCTTAAAAATTCAAAATAATATTAAGGAATCATAGAGTGAATCATGGAATCACAGAATTGTTTGGGCTGGAAAGGACCTGAAAGATCAACTGGTTCCAACTTCCCTGCTATGGGCAGGGACACCTTTCACTAGACCAGGTTGCTCAGAGCTCCACCCAAAATGAAATGGCACTCTAAACTTGAGTGCATGGAAATCACAGGGCTGAGCATTGGAAAACCTCTCCAAGTAAATGGCACTGTCATCCTGTTTTGTGTCCTAGGCTGTGTTCTGTGCTCGTATGTGACTGCCACATCAGCAGTCCCTGCACCCCAGCATTAACCACTGACCTTGTTAATGAGGGTTATCACTGCTGACAGAGGCAGGGCAGAGCTGTGGCAACAGCCTCTTTGCAGATGCAGAGCAGCAGGTATCTTGGTGTAATTTTTTTTTTTTTTTTCAGGGCTCCTGCATCCCAGAGGGATGTAATGCTGAAGGAATCCTCAATCTCATTGTAAGCTCTTCACTTGGCAAAAAAAAAGAAAAAAAGAAAAAAAGAAAAAAGGATGCATTAATGAAGTCATTTCACACAGCTAAAACACACATTAAAAGAATTGGACGTATGATCAGTGAATTCCCAGAGGCATAAGGTCCCATGCTGGGGGGAACAGGTGAGGTCTCATTGAAGTGGCTGGATGACTCTTGAAAAGATGTACAATGGTGATATTAAATACTTGCATTGGTAATAAAAACTATCAGCTTGTGCAGTTCTTCCTATGGATTTGATCCTGTCCTTGTTCTATCCTGAATTTGAGCTGAGCTCTAAGTGTGCTCTGCCTCTGCATGGGAAAGGAAGGAAAATCCTGAGTTCATCTTGGCACACCATCATGGGAAAGGGTAGAGGGAAAGGGAAAGGGAAGAGGTTCTCTAAGAGGAGGCAAATCACATATCCTGCAGCTTTTGTTAGTTCCTTTATTTATAATATTTCACTGTTTAGCCCAGAGATACTATTTGCAGATTTTTGTGTCAGCTACCACTGGAGCATGTTGAGGAGCTGAGACTCTGTTTTGGAGATATCAGCCACACCCCTCAGCATCTAAGTAAACCTGGGAGCTTCCAGTGACTTCAGAGATGGTGATGGGGAGGCTTCACCATTGATTTAAGCCTGACCAATCCCTGAAGAACAAGGTCCAGCCTTGCTGTTTTATCCAGAACCTTCTGAAAAAACCTGGATGGAGACAGACCTCCATTGCAGGGTAAGCACCCCACTGTATGCAAGTGGGACAAGAGGATCTGGTGACTACAGGTACAGGGAGGACTGTGGGGCCACAGCAGGTTTGGGTGGCTCAGGCTTCATCTTTGCAATGTCATGAGGAATACTGAGCACAGAGATGCTGGGGAGATGCAGGCTGGTTGGTAATGCAATTAATATAATTATAGATAAGTAGATCCCTTCCTAGCTGATTTCCTAGAGGTGTGTTCTGCTCTGGCCCACTGTTTGATCTCAGATATATTACTAAACAGCTTCTGTTTGCTTTCTGTTCTGCTACAGCTGCCCTGTTCAACCTTGAGCAACACCATCACAGGCAGCTCTGTCCAGAGCCTGAAATTTACCTACTGCATCTACCTGAAGAGCTTGAAGAAAGAGTCTTTGGGATGTTGGGTGTAGAAAATTAGTTTTCCACACCAGTGCCCAGGGCAGTGACTGGACCACTCTCTACCAAAGATTTTTGTCATTGCATCAGTTAGAACCATAAGAATAATAAGAGAGAGGCAATGTATTTAGGGTCAGACTCCAGTGCTTTGGCAGGTGATGTGCCTCTTGCTGCAGACGTGGGCTCCGTGGCTCATAGCAGGCTGTTATCAGACATCCTTTGTACCTCTGCTCCTGCCTGCCTGGGCTGAAGTCCTTCTGCTTTCTCCAGCACTGAGCTGCGTCCTGGCTTTGTACAGGCACCGGTCCTGTGCTGACCTTGCCCTTCAAAAACCTCTGATTATGTTAACATAAAAAGCAGCAAAGTGATGCACAGCCCTTCCCTGTGAAGAACCGGATTCTTTTGCACAACTCCCTCCCATGTCTCCTCTCTCCTGTGCCTCACTTTCCCCGTTGATGTGACAGAGCTGTTGAGAGGCTAAGCAGAGCTGAGTTCCAGACTGATTATGCTTGCAAGGGACTTCTGGGGTTTCCTGACCCAAACCCTTCTTTAAGCAGCTTCAATCTCAAATTTAAATCCAAACTCACGGTTTAACCAGGTGTCTCCCGGTTTCCCCAGTCGAAACTGGGGTGCCTCCAGGATTATACAAGAGACCGCAAGGTCTCCATGCCCTGTGCCTGATCACTCTCAGGTTAAAAGCTCTCTCCTAATATATAACCAGATTTCCCCCTAGCTCCAGCTGGCACCTGCTGCCCCTTGTCCCGACTCCTGGCACCAGCAGAAGCAGCCGAGCTCCTTCTCACCCACGTATTTCCATTCCCAGGCTTGCTGCAGGCAGTCTCTGCCGGCTGCACCGTGGCACCGGCAACACCGGCGGCTGGCAGCGGGGACAAGTTTTCCGTGAGCACAAGCGCAAAGGGCGGCTGGGCTGGAAGCGGCGGCCGCAGCTTGTTCGGCCGCTTCCCCGCGGTGTGGAGCCGCGGTGTGGAGCCTCGCTGAGGGGCTGCAGCGTTGGCCCAAGGGCCTGAGGTGGGCACAGCCGAGGGGTCCCAGGGCAGGGGAGACGACGCTACTCCCAGCCGCGCCGGCGGCCGCTCGGTGGGATTTACGGCCATCCGGCGGATTTAGCTCAGCCCTTCCTACGCTGCGTCAAATCCTGTCCTTAGTTTAACCCCTTTGGACAAAATCAGCCTGCTCTAAAAGCATAGTGATTTATTTGTTTGTTTGTTTGTTCGTTTATTTATTTATTTTTAATTTAAAGCTCCAGCTTTTGCAAACAGCCCGCAAAGGGACATGACGTGCTTCTGCAGCGACTTCTGCTTCGTCAGGGCTTTTCCTCAGGCGGGAAGTGTCTCCCTGGGCAGGGCGGTGGGAAAGCGGGACAAGGAGGCTCCAAGCTTGGCACAAATCGCAGGCAGCACTGACCCTGTGGGAGGAGGTGGTTTGTTCCCTGGGGAGTTCTGTCTGCCCACAGGGGAAGTTTCGGAGGGAGTTGTTTTGGGATGAGGGCCTGTTCCTGGTGTGGGGGTGCTTGGGGCTGCTGGCAGTGACTGCGGTGCCTCCCCAGCAGCCATGGAGTACGTCAGCACACGGGGAGGCACGAGGCCCGTGGACTTCGAGGGAGCCCTTTTCTCTGGCTATGCACCCGATGGGGGCCTCTTCATGCCCCAGTACATCCCCTCGCTGGACAGGGACACTCTGCAAAGGTGGAGCAGCCTCTCCTACCCTGAGCTGGTGAAGGAGCTGTGCTCTCTCTTCGTCCCAGCCAAGCTGGTCCCACGGAATGCTCTCAATGGTGAGCTGAGCAGGGAGCTGCTTGCAGGGATGTGCACGAGGATTTGGGGGGTTCTGAAGCACCTGCCTGCCCTTCCCCTATCCTCTTCACATCCCCCAAGAGGAAGGAGCCTGCTGCACCATTGCTTGCTCCTTTCTGTAGCCTGTTCTCCTCTGTCCCCTTGCTGGCACTAGTGGAAAAGGTGTCCCCTGTGTATAAATAGTAGTTCTGGTGACAGCAACAAGTTGATGTTGTTCTTCTACCTCCAGGGCTTTCTGCTGCTTCACGCTTGCCTTGATATGTTTTTTAATGTTTTTAACACTTATGAGCTATGTTTGCCACCAGAGGGCAGCTGCAACCTCTGTTTCAACGGCACATTGGTATAAAACTCGGCTTTCCGGTATTTTATGTTTTAATACAGTTTTCTGATTGTGTGGCATGTCCCCTGGGATTACTTAGAACAGAGTTATCAAACACCATGAGGCTGGGCTGGTTAATTCCTAATAAATACAAATAGCTTGTTGGACATCTGTCACTGCACCAGCTACTGAGAGCCTTTAGTTGTGCAGAAAGGTACGCAGGAGCAGGAAGAGCACAGATGCAGGAATCCATGGGTCAGAAAAGCACTTCTCTAATTTAACAGACTATTTAACCATTTTCCCTCTAGAGCTGATTGACAGGGCCTTCAGCAGATTCAGACACAAGAATGTTGTGCATCTGTCCAGGCTGAAAGATGGGCTGAACATTTTGGAGCTCTGGCATGGTGTTACATATGCATTTAAGGACCTGTCCTTATCCTGCACAGGACAGTTTTTACAGTATTTCTTGGAGAAAAAGCAGAAGCATGTCAATATTCTGGTGGGTGAGTATGACTCCTTGAAGGTAAGGTTCTTGGACAGGCCTTTGCCTTGAGAGCCATCATCTTACAGCCCTCCCCAAAGATGCGCCAGGATGGTATTGCCTCGTAATTTCCAGGCAATGCCAAGGTGGCTGCTCTGGCCAAAAGCATCTCATGAAGCATCTCTGCATCTTTTTCTTAAAGGTTTGATTGACACAGCAATTCTTTGCTTTTCTTGGTGTTTCCTCACTTTGGAACAGGGACTTCAGGGGACACTGGGAGCTCAGCTATCGAGAGCGTGAGAGGGCAGAGGAACGTGGACATCTTTGTTCTGCTGCCCAAGGGACTCTGCACCCAGATACAGGAACTTCAGATGACCACTGTCATTGAAGACAATGTCCACGTCTTTGCTGGTTGGCACTGCTGTTTGGACTGTCCACTTGATGGCCCTGCTGTGTCAAAACCTTGACCCTAAAAGTCTGAGAGGGCTGCTCAGTGGGATTTGCAGCTTTAGCAGGGCAGCCAGCCAGGTCATTGCTATCACCATGTCCAGATGTCTGGCTAACAGGAGACAACATCCCCAGTCTGACAAACAAGCAGTTTAAGGCTTCCTTTTCTCCTGGCCATGGATCAGAGCTGCCTCCATGCAGGTGGTTGGTGTTTGGCTGAACTAAATTCAGCACCACTTTTGTCAGTAAAAGGATTTGGAGCCACCCCTTCCCTCTGTCCTCTCACCTTCGTAGGTGATTCACCCCCTACCACCGTGCCATCCCCATGGATTGGCATTATCCCTGGCTGCTTGAGCTGCTTGAGTCCCCATGGACTCCTCTGCTCAGCCAGGTCTCACCTTGGCATCTCACAAGGGGACTCAGCATTTGCCTTCTTGGCAAGTTTCTATTTGGTAGAAGCAAGAGCCCAGAGTGCTGTGTCTGCAGAAACTGCCTGACATCCACAGGGTGCCACTCAGGCCCTGGTTCACATGGCCCCCAGGGCAGACGGGCAACTCAGGTCACTCCTGGCCACAGCAAACCCCAGGGCTTGAGACCAACCCTATTTCTGAGCAGAAATACCTCGTGCCTGATGCACTGCTGCTGGCAGATCTAATCTTTCCTTTCTCCTTTTCACAGCTCATGGGAACAGCGATGAAATTGATGAGCCAATCAAGGAACTGTTTGCTGATGTCGATTTTGCTGGAAAATACCACCTGATGAGCTTGAATTCCATCAATTGGTGCAGGATTATGGTGCAGATTGCTCACCACTTCTATGCTTACTTTCAGTGTGCCCCATCCCTGGATACCACCCCACTGCCAATGGTGGAAATTGTTGTGCCAACAGGAGGAGGAGGAAATATCACAGGTAAAGGGAAAAAAAGATGGGTTAGATAAGAGAGAGAGAATGCTGTGATCTATGGACCAAAAGCACTTTGCAGATACTGAGTATTGTTATTTATTAAAACACCCACTCTCTGGTAGGATTTCTTCAGAACCACTTATATTTTATTACTCATATATGGTTATTACTCAATTTAGGTGTCACTGATGATTTGCAAGCTGCAGAAAAACCCAAACCACCCTTTGATGATGACTCTAACGATCTTGAGGATGGGCACATTAAGAGAGGACAGAATGTGTTTGATGCAGAAAAGTGGGAAAACGCTGTGGCTCTGATTTCTTAAGTGAGACATTAACAGAGGTGTGGAGTCCTGCCTGGTCCTCTCTGGTTTGCATGGTAATGCATGGTCAGGAGAACCACTCTTAATTGCATAATCTGGCCTTCTGAATGAGAGTCCTTTATTGCCTCAGTCCCAAAATAGGTGCAGAACTGTTTTATGAAAGCAATAAAGGATTTTATATATTCACTGCTCTTCCAGTCTGCCCATCAGAGAGGCAAAATCCCCAAATCTTCATCCTGGCAGCCTGGCAGCTGCCTGAACTCTCAGACCCCTGCCTATTGACCAGCAGAAGTGGAGATGAGCCAGGGTCTGTGTTCAATGGCAGGTGGAGCGTTGCATCCTGGATTTTATAGTCTGTGCTCTACCAAACCACTGAAGTCAGGAATCTCAGAGTCCACTAGGGAATATCATTTGTGTCTGCTTCTGAATGAGATGCTCCATCAATTTGTATGATGACTTCTTTGCCAAATCTCCTTCAAATATTTCTTCATCAAGCACTCATGCATTTTTTTTCACTTTTTTTCCCTAGCTGGCTGTATTGCCCAGAAAATGGGTCTCCCAATTCGACTTATTACTGTGGTGAACAGCAATGACATCATTCATAGAACTGTTCAACATGGGGATTTCTCACTGGCAGAGAGTGTCAAGGCTACGTTGGCATCAGCCATGGATATCCAGGTATGTAGTGAACTGGCCAAAATGCAAAAATAGAAAATATTGTTATTGGGGTTTTTTTTAAATCTTGTACTCTGTTCTACCTGTAAAATTCTGCCACTCAATGATGCATTAGGAGGTGTAACTCATATTGACCATTTTGGTTTTGATCCTGACAAACTCCACAAAGAGCAGGATGAGAGACCAGGAAGGAGGTAGAGAAGTCCATAAGAAAAGCCTTGTTCATGGCTGCCTGCAGCTTGCTCAGAGCAAAACAAGTCCCAGCAGGCAGGGAAAGACCTCGGGAAGAAAAGTCATGGAGGTACAGAAACCAAACACCTGGAAGCACATACCTCCCCTTTCATTCCCACCCTGGCATCCCCAGGGATTGGATCTGCTTCCAAACAAGCGATCAAAGTGGGAAACCCTTGGTATTGTATCTCTGTGGCCTTAAGCTACCTGGATTTTCCAAAAGCTGTTCAAACACACTGGGAGGACCTGGGAGTCTGGGGGGACTGCCATGCTTTGCAGTCACTAAGTCCCTATGTCCCTATCACCAGGCTGTACTCTGCAGCTTGGCTTTTCCCCTGAGCCAGGAACTTGTGGGGCTCCTCAGAGCTCCAGGGGTAACTGGGCTCCTCTCTCAACCCATCTCCCTTTAGTAGCACTGGTCAGCAAGTGCCAGACTTTGGGATCTTGGGGCAGAGAGTCAGGTGAGGAGATTTCCTGAGATTCCTGAGGAGCTAGATGAGTGAATCCCTCTGCACATCCCCCTCCACAGCTGCACAAGAGGTCATTGTTCAGCTCACATCTGAAGCATCCCTGCAAAGATTTCCATAGCTAAAGAGAACATTTGTTCTGGAGGGGGATTTAGGAGGTCTCTGGTTGAGACTTGTTTAAAGCAGGTTCAGCTTTGAGGTCAGGTGGGATTGCCCAGGGTTTTGTCCGTTTAGGTGCTGGAAACCTTCAAAAATGGAGAGTGCAGAGCCTCTTTAGGTTGCTGCTTCTGCAGACTAAGGTAAAGCAGAGAAAACTTTCCTGTTAGATGCTGCCTGAAGAGTTGAAGGTGAAGCAGAAAGTCTGATGTGGGTGAGCCTTGTAAGGAGCAATCCCAGGACAATCCCAGCAGACACTGTGTCTGTGCAGCCAAGCAGGGGCTGTTCTCTGTCCCTGAGGTCAGGAAGAACCACACAGCTCGTATCAACACTCCAAAAATTTGTTCCCAGCATGACCTGGCCTCCAAACTGGGCCCCAGCATTCTTCTGGAGAGCTCTGGTGGTGTGGGACAGAAGCAAAAGCCTTGCTTAGATGGTAAGGCTGGTACTTGCACCAGTGCCCTGGCCCAGTTCAACTTACTGGTGTCAATACAGTGTTCTATAATGGAAACCATAAGGCTGGTGGGAATGGAGGGTGAAGGGGAAATGTGGGAAGGATGTGGGAACAGCAGAAAGAAGGACAGGAGAAAGGGTGTCAAGAGCACAGTGTTGGAGGCACCTCCAGGAGCAGGTCATGGAAGTCTAGGCATACTGACCTGTATCTTCCCAGGACAGCCTAAAACAGGGGACAGCCTAGAGCAAAGGGCAGGCTACACCCACACTAGACTGAAGATTAGAGGCTGGAGGCTCTGGGAGACGATGGTGGGAAGATGGAGAACAGAACTGGGGCCATAAGACACCCAGATAAGGACACGAAAGGCTGAGTAAGTGCTGATGAGTTGACAAGGTAGGACAGGATGGAGTGACAAAAGGTGACAGGCACTGTCAGCTGCTAAAGGTTATGAAGAGTTTATCCAAACCCAGCTCTTGACCCCAGGAGGTGAGATGAGGACTCTGTAAGTTAGTGCCCCTTGTACTGTCTCTCCCTACAAGGTATCTTGGCCAAACCACCTGGATGAATATTTCTTGGTGCTTGTATATGTGCAGGAATGAGGCAGGGCAGAGAAGTTGGTTTGGGACCCTCCTCTATGGTCTTGCACAGAGTTCTACTGCAGTGTTGCAATGCTGATTGCTACACAGCCATATAGGCCAGTTGGGCCCTATATGTGCCCTATAAGTTCATGGAGATTATCAGCCAGCCCTGCAGCGAGCTGGGTGCCTCATTAAGTCACGCAGGAGCTGGATGACTCACAGCAGCATCTGCAACCCTGAGTAAACAGCTGGATATTTCTGGTTCTCCAGTACACAGTGTGTTATTAGCCTGGGCTCCTCACAGCGATGGTACAGATGTGGTCGTGCTGTTGATTCATCAGTCATCCCTTCATTTTCTGTTTTAATCTGATGGTCACTGTCAGACTGCTCTGACAGGGCAGAGGTTCAAAAGACATTGTGTTCCCAAAGACTTGCCTTGGGATGTAGGTGAGCAAAGAGAAGACAAAAAGCCCACCCTGGCTTCCACCAAGAAAAACACAGCGGTAGGACCTCAGCCCTGATGAGACATCAGAGAATCCACAGGGATGCTTCCCCCCGTTTGAATTTCCTCACCTATTGCCTTGTTATCCCAGGAGCCTTACAATGTGGAGAGGATCCTCTGGCTGCTCTCAGGCTCTGATAGCAGCCTGATAAAAACTCTGATGGAGCAATTCAACATCTCAAAAAGGCTGAAGTTGCCAGAGGATTTGCACAGAAAGGTCAGTTCCTCACCCCCACAACACTGTGCCTGCATGTGTGTGTAAGGAGATTATTGCTACCAGGTATTCCCAATTCATTTTCAGAATAAAAAAAAAAACGTAGTGGTGAGTATGCAACCAAAAATTTAAGTGAGGCCAGAACAGAAGTTTTATAGGAGATACTAAAACCCCCCCTTTTTTTTCTTTTTTTTTTAAAGAATGCTCTTTCTTCTTCATGAAACTAACTTAAAAATTGCCTGCAGTTATTTAGGTAGCATGTGAATTTGGTCCATCCTTGACCATGCACTGAGGCATTGTACAGTGGATGCTGGCACAAATTCGGTATTTGGGAGTGGGTCTGTGGAGTTTGGTGCAATTCAGCCTTGCTTTTACAGCAAAGGGGAGCACAAACACAAAGCAGAGAGAGATACAAGAGATAACCAAAGATTTGAGTTGTGAGAGGGCCAGGTGCAAAATCCTGCCTTTTCCTGTCCAATTTCTGATGTGCTCTTCCTCACAGAGCAGGCTTTGCCCAGCACTCATTCCTTCTTGTGCTGTGGAAACTAAACAATTTTATTATTAAAAGCAGGAAGAGCTGTTACACTGAGGTGAATTTTACAAGTCCTCAGAAACTCCCTCAGAGCATGGAAATAGCAGTGCAGAGGTGAGGAGCTGAGTCCTGGTTGCTGCCCACCTGCACTCACAGCACCTGTGGATGGAAACCCCTTGCCCATGCTCCGTCCCTGTGGTTTTTTCCAGCTGTGCCTCATCCCCTAGCTGCAGCAGCAACAGCAGCAACCCCTTTTCCTTCAGTCTCTTTGCATACCCATCCTCCAGCCTCCCAATTTCCAGCTGCTTTGCTGAATGCCTGTGGCACAAACCCAGCTGGGAACACATTGTGTGGTGGTGCCCTGTGCAGACCTCCCTGTTTCCCCACAGCTCTCCAAGACTCTGGGATCGTGCTCAGCCTCTGACCAGGACATTGTGGGAGCCATGCGGCGCTGCTGGGAGGAGAACCAGTACCTGCTGTGCCCCCACTCTGCCGTGGCTGCTCACTACCACTACTCACAGCCACACAGGTAGGGAGAGCCATGGTCAGGAGCATTAGGGACTGGAGCATCACTATCCCATTGCTCCTGCAGCATCTCCAGCTCCCAGCTGGCTTACACCATAAGTTTTCTTTGCCTGTCTTTCCTTTCCAGCATCCCCCGGTGTTGCTTGGCTCCAGCCTCTGCAGCCAAATTTCAGGATGCTCTTCTCCAAGCTGGCCTGGCTCCCCAGATCCCCCCTGAAATCACTGCCCTGACAGCAATGGAGACCAGGTCCACTCCCCTGGAGCAGGGACAGGACTGGGCACAGATGCTCCGGGGCCGGATTGAAGCTGTGGCACAGCAGTGGGAGGCACGGGCGGGTCAGTCTGCACCCCAGGGCAGGGGGGGATCACTGGGCAAGTAGTCACACTGACCTGACTGCTGGGCACAGCTGGACAGTGCCTCCCAGGGATCATTCTCTGCTCCCAGGAAAGCCCTGTCTTACGCTGGGGGACTCCATGCAATGATGTATTAGCAAGAATGCTCTTCCCTGTTGAATTACATGGGTTATCTCATAACATTTTCAGTAAAGAGTTGGATTGTATGGACAATTTCATAACATTTTCAGTAAAGAGCACTGCAATTGTATCCCCATTTTCCTAATAAATCATAACAGCTGATTGAAACTCTGAGTGAACCTGGCTCTTCCATAATTACTGGCTTTCAGAGAAAGCTGCCTTGGCACTACCCACAGCTGCCTGCTTCTTGTGCATTATCCAGTGATTCTGGCTCTGTGCTGGGATGTTCAGCCCAGCAATCCCAATAGCACCAAGATGCTCAATAGTAAACACATGGAGGAGTGGAGCAGATTCACTTTACCCATCCCTGTAATTTAAGCCATGCCAGAGATGGTTCCCAGGCATTGAAACTTGCTCTGTGATAGTGTTAAATAGCAGATGTTTTCCCTGGACATGCTTATCTTAACGAGCTACTTTCCAGTGCTGTATCTCACAGCTTTTGGTCCTAGTCCCGCTTCAGACTCTTCCCAGGCAACTTCCACTGTAACAAGTAGGAAGTGGGAAATTCCCTTTATCCTTTGCCTGAAACTTCAGGTCTTTCAATACCACGTTCTCATCATATACATATAAATATATAAATACCTTGTGTGGGAGCTGCCTCCACAAGTCATGCATCTGGCAGGAGTTTCTTGTGCCTAAAAAAGGGGGAAGAAAAATAGGAATAATTATACCAGGGGGGAAAAATCCCCCTTTGCCATCAAAAAAATTCCCCCTTTGACATCAAAGGAAGTCCTGTAATGGGAGGATTAATTTGAAGGTTTAGTGGCATTTAACAGGGTAAAAGTAAATTCTGTGAAGTGATTCAGCTCGGGATGTTGCAGAACGTGCGGGAAGAGTGGGAAGCTTGGCTTGGGCTGCAAGCTGCCTTGCTGGCACCCAGGCAGCCATTTCCTTGGTTCCCTCCAGCACAGCTGGCCCTGTGCCACCTCCTTCCATCCTACTGAAACCCTGCAGGAGAGAGGAGGGACCTGTGCCTCCTCCAGGGTGGGGGCTGAGGCTGCCCCATCCCAATTAACAGGGATGGGGGAAATAACTTAGCTGAGAATGATGTAAAAACCATAGCACTTGGATGTTTTTGATGCTAACAGCTCTACTTGCATGGATTGAGCAGCTGGGAGGTGGGGTCCAGGAATGATGTTTCATCTGGCATCATTCACCCTTCATTAAGAGCCAACCAGCAAAATACCTATTTTTTAAGCAACAGATTCATCCTCACAAATAACCCTTCCCCAAAGGATGGCTTTACACTGGCAGTGGTGCAGGACGTCTTTGGGGGTGGCAGTAAGAAACGTCCTGATCCCATTTGACCACCATGATCAGCTTCCCCTTTCATTGATGCAAATGTTATGTTCATTGGACTCCACTGCCCTTAGAAGCTGCCTCCCCAAATCTTGGGATTCTCAGCCAGGGACAGCTGCCCAGTTGCAATTTAGCCCTTAATCATAGCTTAAGACACCCTGCAAGAGGGGAGAAGCCCAAAATTGCAGTCAGTTCTGCACCACAGTGGCAGGTGGCAAGACCCCAACCCCTCACTGGGAAACACTGTGAAGGATGGGGTGAGTGGGGCTGGACTTGCAGCCCGCCAAAATCCTGTTGTGTTTTGCAAGCAGAAAGTGTGACGAATACATTCCATGCTCCCATCCCAGTGCCCTCAAGCAGTAGGATGAGTAAAGGGTCCAGCCTCATAGCAGGGTGAAAAGGAATTTATTCTCAACCATCCCTGAGGATGGGGTGAGGATGCTAGGTCTCCCCCAGCCCAAATCAGACTATTTTTGGGGCAGGACACTATGAAACTTTCTCTGCGATCTCTGGAACAGAAGAACAGCAGGAAAAGCCTGTTCCATGCCTGAAGCCAAGGCAGAGAGAGCACAGACAGGCTTGGCTTGCAGGGGGACTGTGTTCCCACAGAGGCCAATGCACAGCCATGTGTGCCAGCCCGGTGCCTGGGATGTGGGAATGAACCTGGCC
Source organism: Illadopsis cleaveri (assembly GCA_013399915.1). NCBI lineage: Eukaryota > Metazoa > Chordata > Aves > Passeriformes > Timaliidae > Illadopsis > Illadopsis cleaveri. Next base: position 18,519 of record VXBB01018759.1, read on the forward strand.
CTGTGGGTGTGCTGTGTCCCACCACCTGCTCGGGGACCATGGCATCTGTGGCCACCCTCACACTGGGAGCTCCCACTTTGTCCCCAGAACTGGTGCTTGGGGCTCTGCTCGCTTGTCCTTGGGTCTCTGGCTGAGAGGGAAGGTCAGCCTGGTTTGATGGAAAGATGAAAAATTGAGAGAGGAAAGTCACACAAAAAGCAGTACTTCTTCACCCAACATTGATGGGTGGCTGCAGGCTCTGTAAGCTTCACATGTTCCCAGGGTTAATGATATTTTAGCCCTGCACCTTCCAGAGCTGATCACAAACCCAGGCTTGTCAAATAATTAATTTCCTACATCAACTGTTCTTGCTTTTCTCCAGCAAAAATTCAAGTTTCAGGTCCCTGACCCCAAGCATGTCCAACATGTGATCCAGGAGATTGTGATGCCCACAAACCAGTGACCGTATTCCTTGGGGACACTGTATTCCCCCTCTGAGGGACACAGCTGGGATATGTTCCCAACTCCTACCTCAAGGAAAAAGTAAGGTCTTGGGATGGAGATGCAATGTGTTGAGATAGAGGAATAGGGTCATGGCTCAGCTGGAGTTTCTACGCAATAACTCACATGTACCAAAGCAACTTGCTGTCCTGAGCCAAACTCACTTTTGGTTGGCGTGTCCAACAAGAGATTGGGGCGCCTGTCCTGGAGTGGTTTGGGATCTGTTGGACTACATGTGGGGTCTGCCCTCTAAGCCATCTGCCTCTGTGCCCTATGGGGACTTCATCCAGCAGCAGAGCCATGCTGTGGTTCAACCCTGCAATTATTAATAGTGCCATTAAGAGATCTATTTGCTAAAGGGTGACATGGGATGACTGGCTGACTGCTGCTCTGGCTGGGATAAAATTGAGAGGAATATAAAATCCTGAAGGAGCTGAGGGTGAGGATGCTCTTTCCCATGAGCAGACCAGCCTTCCCCTGTGCTTTGTCACAATGTCCATCCCCATCTTCCAGCTTGTGGCCACCCAAGGAATTGATCTTTGGGCAATTACTGCACTGACTGGGCTGTCACGTCCTTCTGCTCCATTTATGAGCTGGGAGGAGCCCACAACGTGGTGAATTATAAGCCAATGCTTTAAAACAGTGTTCTGAATGTTTGGGAGCTGAATTATTATTTATAATGCCCTGGGGCCCCCCTGTAATTTATGGACAAGTATGAAGACAAGTCGGCGCTCAGACATGGGGATGAGCCCGGTGTGAGATAGAAAGATAGATAGATGGATGGATGAAGATAAGCTTCTTGGCCAAGAGAGCTAGAGATTGAAAAACTGGAGATGGAGAAGGCTGCTCTTAGACATCTCTGCACTCCTAGGGTGATACTTACTATCCCACTGTTCTCACTCTATAAAACATCATCTCAAACGTGGTGCAAATCATTTGTTTACTCATATTATTTTGAATTTATCCAAAGTGCAAGGAAAAAAAATTAAAAGGAATTGCTTTGTTGTTGCAATTTGCTGCTAGGCATTCCTATGTGTGCTAATGATAAGTATTAATTAAATAGCTTTCTGTTGTCTTTTAAATGCAGTTCTTTCAGGCTGTAATTAAAAACAGACACCCAGCCCTTTCTGTCTGCATAGGAAGAGGCAGGTAGGCCTCTGGAGCTCGGCATTTCTTTCCTTGTAACAGGAGAGAAGTGGAAAATGAGGCAAAACCAGTTTCCATTGAAAACTCACCACCCTGTGCATGTCCTTCACAGGGAAGGCAACCAGCTCAAGGAAATTAAAGGAATGTGACTTCCAAGATCCCAGCCCTGCAATCAAAGTAAGTTTATTTGCCCTTAAGATCTTTCAGCTTCATACATTTTAAAGGCAGAGGAGATCACTTTGTTTGATCTCTGGGCTACACAGGTTGCTCTGATGCATTCATCATGTCCAGAAGAAACTTGTTGCCTTATGAACATTTTGGTGTGAGTAGCTGGAGATACAATTCCATCCCTCTCACTTGTTTCTTGCTTTTACTGTGAAAAACCAGGCACTGCTGTAAATCTCCATCCCTGTGCTGCTCTTCTGGTCAGCACTAATCTCCCAGTTCAGGATGTCCTGCTCAGGGAAGCTGGAGCTCCCACCAGCCCTGCTGCCCTCTCCCTTTCCCAGCTTAAAATAGACTAAAACCCTCTAGAAATACAAATAAAATGTCAGATGCTCACATGATGGAAAGCAACCACCAAATAAAATTTCCAATTTGCCCACAACACTGAATGACACTTAAGCCAAATTTTTTTTGTGCCCTTAAAGGCAACTGGGCTTCACTCATCTGAAATGCTGCTGTTAATCAATAAATACGTGGAAAGACAGTGGCTGTCTGCTGTGCAGCTTATGGGAATGGTGGGGGAAGATGCAGTTCACTCAGAGGATGCCTTGGTCAGAGATGGCCCATGAGAGAAAAGTTTCTATGTTTAACAGCTGCATATACATCTTTTTTTTTTGTGAATGGAAACATTTGGTTATGCATTTGAGTAATTTATAACCTGAGATGTGTAGAATTTGTGTAATAAATACACAGAGGATATATGACATACACATTGCCTGTGATGGGATCCTCAGTTTGGGGCAATGCAGCACTTTGGTCACCCAGGGTGATGCTCCTCTGCCTTGATAACTCCTCACACAGTTTATAAAACAGCCACAGCCCTTTTGGGGTCCTGTCAACCCAAGGCTGGATTTGCTCTGGGGTTTTCTGTCTCCCTCAGCCCCATGGCTGTGTCTGTCTTGTGGTTTTGATGCAGCTGGATGGGTATCCACAGCCAGCTGGGAACACAAGAAGGGGTCTGGGACCCTCTGCAGGCTCCTTCTGTGAGGGGAGCATCTTTGGGGCTGTTGATGACAGCAGCACCAGAAGTGGCTCAGAAGGGAATTTTTTCTCAATTATGTGCATTTTAGAAATGAGAAAGGGGGAGAAATGGGATGGAAAAAGCATTAAAAAAAAAAAAAGTAAGCATTCAGAAATGAAATACTTAATTAAAAGGAGTTTGAATTTGTTTGAATTGAATCGAAANGATGGAAAAAGCATTAAAAAAAAAAAAAAGAGAGAAAGTAAGCATTCAGAAATTAAATACTTAATTAAAAAGGAGTTTGAATTTGTTGGAATTGAATCGAAAGATTTTTTTTTTTTTGCAAACACAAGCTCCTTTTGAGCAGAAACTGAAAAAAAACGAGCCTTAAAAGAGGTATTTTAAACGCAAAATCACTCACTTTTAGTCCAAATGGTTGAAATTTTGTTTCAGTTTTGGGAAAAAAAAGAAAATGTAGAAATTTTGCAAATTCTAAGAATATTTAAAACATCATATCACAAAAAACAAGGTCTTATGGGGGAGATGAAAAGCAGAACAAGAGAGCTGGAAAAGAGAGCAGCCAGCAGCTGCCCCGTGTGGCTCTGTCCTTGCCCTGACACCCCTGAGATCACCCCGAGCACTTTAAGATCACGAGATACTGAGAACAAAGAGTTTGTGTTCTCTTTTTTGCTCTGTAGTTCCCTGCATTTTCAGGCTCCCAAAGCTGGTTCAGCACTTTTAGGGCAGGTTAGAAACCAATTCTTAAAGAAAGCAGAGCAGAAAATTGCATATAATGTGGCTCCAGGAGGCTGATGCTTACAGAAAAATAGCAAAAGTAATGATTCCTGAGAAAAAAATAAATCAAAAAGTGATGAGCACAGGTCAGTGATATTTTGTGCAATTCCTCTTTATTAATCTCATTGCTCTTGCCTTGGGACTCTTCAAGCAGAGCATCACAGGCATTTGCAGAACTTTTTCTCACTAAATGAAACAATAGTGTGATGCTGCAGTAAAAGAAGCGGGAAGGGGAGAAGGGGCTGTGTCTGAACAAGGCTTTATTTTGGTACCTGACATAGGGAATGGAGCAGGACTCACTGTGCTAAGTCCTGGGCTGACGTGGGAAAAGGAAGATGAAATATTTTGGTATTGAGATTAAATATATACAGAGCTTAAACAACAGGTTTTGAGGGTGGGGTCTTTCTGTCACTGACTTTCTGTGTGACCCTGGGAAGGGTCGAGGTGGGGTGAGGAGCAGGGGGACCCTCCTGCAGCTCCCCCAGCCTGGTCACTGCCACCTGGGTGACACCTGGGGTCCCACACTGCCTGGGGACCAGGCTGCTGCCACCTCCTCACCCTGAGCTCGATGCCCTGCGGCTCCACTTGGTCCCTACCTGCCGGGCAAAGCACCAGCGCCCTGGGAACTCCTCGCTTCCGCTCCTCCGGGATGCTTGTGGGGATTAGCCAAGCTCTGCTCCCTAAACCCATCACATGTGTTTCAATAGTTATAATTGTTGCCTTTAAGATAATTACAGGCTGGAGAGCGCGGACAGGAAGAGCCCTGTGGATTTGCACCGGGGCTCGGGAGCACCGTTGTGTACGGAATGGGATATCTGCCACTTGGAAGTGTTTTTCCTGCTTGGGAGAGTGGTTTGCATGCCACAAGCAGGGAAGGCCACAGATCCCCACTTCCCATGGCTGGGACAACTGGAACAAAGTGTCCCCCTGCCCCCTACTCCACCTGCCCTGAGGAAAGAATCCCCCAGCACCTGGCTCAGCAGTTACTGACTCTTGCTCATTTAAGCTGCAGTTTTTAACTCCTTCCCACATCTGTTCAGAAGGGAATGAGGATCTGAAGTGAGCAGGATGCTGAAAATCAGGCTCACAGTGGGGCAGGGAGCATCCAGGACCCACCTTGCTTAGAGATGAGGAGCAGCAGCCAGCCCCAGCTTGGCTCTTAGTGAAGTGGATCATACTTGGGTTTTTTTACTGTATTATGGTTTGTCCTGGTCCTTTGCTGGCTATCCAGCCTTCATCACCGAGAAAACACTTTCCTGATTTTAAAGGGAGATATCTCTGTCCCTCCCATAGCCTGAAGTAATTCAATATTGAGTGATTGCCATCACTGCTTTTCCTCTGTTTGCACCTTTCTTGCAATTATTTTGTTGGAGCTCCCTGCTGGAGAGCAGGGCAGGCAGCTCTCAGGAATAACACAATTTCCTGGATGCTGCCTTGGCACAGAAGAACTAGGGCAGCACTGAGGACCCCTCCTGGGGCACAGACCTTCCCCAGGATTCACCACACAACACAGGATTTCTCCTGAGATCTTCTCCAGCCCGTTGTGTCACCATGAAACACAGCAGGGGGTTTCTTGCCTTTGCATTTCCAGTAACATTTTTATCACTGATGCTTTTTAAAATGAAAACAAGATTTCATTTACATCCAAGAGTTTGCTCTAGTCCAACCTCCTGGTTGCAGGATGTCTCATGGCTGGTGTGGAGGATCCAGCTGGTTGCTCCCAGATATTGAAACCCACAGTTACTGGAGGGGTGATGTGGGGCCTGGCACACCGAGGGTGGGATTTGTTTTAGCATTCAATCCATAGAAATCCATTTAATAGCACTGCCCCTAAAGTGCTGCCTTTCTTCCACCAGAACTCCTAAAATGGAAATAATCATGGCAGGGAAAATATTTGGAACAACTCAAATATTAAAATGCAGTGAAGGTGAACTGGCTCCTGGGTGGAGGGATGGGGATGGGCCCCGTCGCCGCTGCCAAGGTGAGCGTTGGGGACCTGTTCAGACCTACATCTGCTGGCAGTGGATTAGAAGTCAAACCCACCTGAAATCCACAACTAAGCATCCTGAGGGGCTCCTCGAGGATGGGATATTCCCCTCCATGAGCTGCCGAATTTGCCACAGTAATCCTTCACATCCCATCCCTCTTCTCCCTCTCCCCTTTTCCCTTCCCTTCCCCTGTGATATGACGCATTGGCAGAGGAATAAAATAATCAGCTATTGCTTTATTACTTTTTCCACCCCTGCTTCCCTCACGGGCAACTGTATTTCGGCAAATGTTTTTAATATTTGCTAATAAAAGCAGCTCCAGTAATGACATGCTCCCTCCCCGAGACAAAATTACCGGGACTGGCGTTATCTAACAAACTCGTTTTGGCACAAGCGCGTCTGCGTTCGAGCCATTTCTGCCCATTCACAGGATTATCAGCCATCTCTGCAGCCAGCCCCAGCCCTCCTCTCTCATTCCTAGTTAATTGGTGTGAAATTGGAGCAAGTTCTCAGGTGATAATGTGTTTGCATTTACTGCTTCACTGAACCACCCTAGCCACTCAATCCCAGCTTCATTAAAGCCTCAATCTCAGCTTTTGCTCCTGGCTGTGAGCTTCAAACCCTATTTCCTGCGTGGCAGACATACAGCCTAACACATGTCAGGAAGACAGCTTGAGCAGAGCTGCTGGGAACAAGCACAGCTACTGCCCGGGCGCCGCTCCGGGAAAATCACGTTTTGCGGTGGGAAAGATGCTTGGAGTCCCCACGATGGCTTCACGCTGCGTTGGTTGGCTCCCTGCTCTGGAAAAAGGCATATTTTATACCCTTTAATTATACTTGATTAATGAATTAATTTTAATTTTTTTTGTCTGCAGCACTTTGAAGATAAAAACCCCTTCGTCTGAATTCTGTGATTAGTATTTAAAGACTCAAGTGAAATATTTGTAGGCAGAAAAACCTAACCGAGGAATGCCTGTGTTCAAGCACTCAATAGGGCCTATTCACAGGATAGATTCCAGGGTTATTATTAGCAATAAGGTTATCTTTGGCATAATCTTTTTATGCACAACATGCTATTGGATTCCACCCTCCCTTTTCACTCAGGCCCTGGGGCAGAAGGTAAAAAAAACAGGGCTGGTTCAAGCCTTGCAAGTGTTTTTCATGCAAGTGGAGCTGAAGCCTGGCAAAGTTTGCCATGGCTATATTTAGGACAAACCATAAGGTTTTTTTGGTGCAAGATGCACGCTCCAGAATGCCTCTGCATGGAGGGAGAAGTGTGTTGCCCCTGGGATATCTCCAGCCCTGCTAGCACATGCTGTAGAGGACCTGCTGCACATTGGGGACATCTGTGACACCCTGTGGGGGGTGACCCTTCAATCTGAATGGAGAGGGATGGGTTGGGCTGGTCCTATGCCCGCAGGTCATGGAGGCAGCTCCATGCATCCCCCGGGCGTGGGAGATTTCACGATCCGGACACAGCTCTGGGCTTGGACAGGTCTGGACACAGCCGGGGAGAGAAGTCCTGCCAGCCACGCCACTGGGTGAATCCCTTTTGGGGAGCTGGAATTGGCTCTCCATGGGTTGGATGTGCCCCGAGGGTCCTGCCCGCCCCCAGACCCAGCCAGGAGGGCTGACAGAGTGAGGCTGCAGGCACACAGCAATGGCTTGATCTGGGCATGAAAAGAGAGAGCAGCTGTCGCCTGCCCACCTCTTAATTTGGTGGTATTTCTAGCTCTCATAAAGCTAAATGTAGGAGGTGGGGTTTTGTAGTTGTTGGTGGTGTTTTTCGGTGTTTTGTTGGTTTTTTTTTTTAATGGGTGGTGGGTGTGTTTTTTCAAACGCTTTCCCTTTGGCACGTCTGTGCCAGCAGCGTCGGTGAGAGCCCCAGGATGCCTCTGCTGGAGCCCAGGAACACCTTCCTTTGAAACTTGCCCCGTGTCTCCCCAAACCCACCACTGAGCACTGGGGGTGGGAGGAGGTGAGGCCACCTTTGGCTGTGGTCCTTTACCCTGAACGGCTCAGCTGCTGCTGCGCAGGGTCCCCAAGTCACCCCAAAACCAGCCCCAAAAATCGACGAGTGCTGCTCCTCCATGGCCAGGCTCCCCAGCCTGGGTGCAGGCAGAGCCAAAACACACAGAGGCACATTAAAGGATGGCTGGTGTGGCTTTGAAACAGCGTGGCAATCCCCTGTAGCCTAGTTTTTAGAGAAAGTATTTTGTAGCTGGTTTTTCTCTTTGTGACTAAACATGGTTATTAAGGCCCCAAGTGCATCATTAAACCTGTTATTAAAAGTAAACATGTTAAGGAGAACATACTGCTGTGTAGCAAGATAATCCAGGGCACTGGACCCTCTGGAAAAGTCATTAACATTTGTATTTAAAGTGAACATAGTTAAGAACATATTGGACTAATTCAGGGCCTTAGAGCTATTAAAATGACTGCCATTAAAAATAAATATGTTAGGCAGAATATGTTGCATAATTAAAATTATTACAGTGTTTACTCTGATTTTTATGCTGGCCTCTAGTTTAAGAGGTTATTTGTATATATATAAAATATATGTGTTTTTTTAATATTTATACATACACGGTAATATGTCTAACTATATATATTTGGTTATCTATTGCCTTAAAATGACTCTGTAGGATAAATCTGGTTTTCTTGTTGCAGGATGAGACAGAGCCCCAGTGGGATGAAGTCTTGATTAAAACCATGGGGGAAAAACAATAAATAAATCTTGGCTATATGTAAGTGCTGTGGCCACAGTCCAGTGGCTGTTGAGTTCAGTGGGAATCTTTCCTTGACTTTGCCATGCTGGGTCAGACCTCAGGAATGCATCTCTTGCTTTGATGGTTTTGCTATTGGTAGGTCAGCTTGGAAAATCAGCAAATCAGCAGCTTTGCTTTCCATGGGCCATTCCCAGGCCGAGCTCCACCAGGTTCTCTTTTGGACCTGGTCCCCTGCAGCTCATGTGTCCCCAGGGAGGTGGCAGGGTGGGACCATCTCCTTGTCACAGGGTTCTTCCCACCTGGGGGCCTTGTGTCTCGCTGTGTGGGAAAAGGTGCTCCCTGGGAAGTTTCTCCCAGTGGTTTTGGACATGAGCAGTGACCTTTGCCTTGAGAGAGCCTGAGACCAGTGGCATCTCCTCCCATATAGAGCCAATCCATATAATGTATATAAATGTATTATAGATCCAGAGAATAGTCTGGGTTGGAAAAGACCTTTCAATGTTCATCTGGCCCAAACTTTCCTGCATCTTCAACTAGACCACAGTGCTCAGACTTCTGCCCAGCCTGACCTGAGTATTTACATGGATGGGACATCCAACACCTCTCTGGGCAGCCTGTGCCAGTGCTTCACCACTCTCCTTGTAAAAAAATGTCTTCCTTAAATCTGGTCTGGAACTCAAGCAGGGACCATCATGCTAAATGCAGTTACCTCCCAGGGACTTGTATGGAAGCTGAGGCTTTTGTGATTCTGGGAGGGTTAATTAAAAAAACCTCCCCAAAAAAACCAACCCAAAAAACCCCCCAACAAACCAAAATCTGAGCGCTCACCATACCAGCCAAGAACTGTTTTCTGGAAATTCCTCTGGGAGTCCCAGTAAGTCCAGCACCCCACAGGATCAGAGGTGGTAGAACCACAGGTTAGGGTGGAAAAAGCTGTACTAAGGGATTGCATGGGAGGGGGGGATGTCCCTTGAAGAGCAGCCTGTTGGAGGGGTTTCACTGTGTTCATTAATTACAGTGAAGGAGATACGAGGTTAATTAAACCCTGCTGGGTGGCAGTGACCAGCACCTTCCCCTCCAGCTCTTCTCCCAGGAGTGCTTGGGGTCTGCATTCCCAGTAACCACAGGGCCACTCTGGATGTCCGTGGGGGTCTCAGGCTGCCCGCACACCCCAGCCCCATGGGTGACCAGCGGGGGTGTCCCACCAGCACGGCCCTGTGCGGGGGTTTCTCAGGCTGGCACGACCCCAAACGCGGATCACAGGCGGGAGACAAGCACTCGCCCCTGGCTTTCGAGGAACGGAGCGGAGGATGTCAGCAGATGGCACTATTTCTTCTGCGATAGGAGCTGCTGGTTCCCACCGCGGCTCTGAGCCGTGCGCTGGACCAGGGGAATCACCAGGCTCAGGGCAAAGCGCTTTCCAGAGCCCCATCAGCGCTGGGAGCCAGCTGTGGGCTCCACAGGGGATGCGACCGCCGGTGCCAGGAGCCGGGTAGGGAGTTCACAGGGTCCCCATGGAGATCTGTCCTGCTGGAGGTTGCCTTCCCATCGGGTTCGGTGCCCGACAGTGACTCAGTGATCACCAGCACAAACCTCAGGCCACGCTGCCAAACCGCTGCGCTGCTTGTTTTGTATCGGCTCTTTTTTTAGGGTTGAAAATCTGTGTTTGTTACTGACTCTCCAGGTGGAAAGGGAGGAGAAGAGAGTTTTTGTGCCTCTCCCTGCTCCCCTTAATCTGCACCCCACTCCAGGTGCTACTGCTGTGACCAATGTCCCCAGATGCTGGCAGCTGGAGAGACGCCTGAGCCGGGGGTCTCAGTCGGACTAGTCCTAAGGAGGATCTCACCACCTGGATCGGCCCTATAAGCTTCTTATATCAGCTGAAAACCCCCTTGCCCAGCTCTGCCCCAGCACTCCGGGGGCCGCAGGACCCTGGGGCTGCAGTCTTCTGCCCCATCCTTGATTTCACCAGCACCAGGGCTGCTCCTGTGGCTCCCCGCTGTACCTGTGCTGCAGCTGTGGCTGCCAGTGGCCAGCCGGGGGGTCATTTTCCACCTCACTGAATTAAACTCCATCTCCGAGAGGTGCTACCCAGCGCAACTGAATATTTAAATAATAAAACGAAACCGTGCTGGTGGGAGTACAGCTGCTATTACACTTATTAGTTAATTGTGGCGGTGTTTCAGAGCCCTAGGCATGCACCTGGACCCCTCGTGCTAGGTGCTGTACAAACAGGACGGAGGAGAAGACTTTGGCGTTTAAAGGCACTGAGTCATTCCTTCGCCCTCTCATCTGAAACCTCAGCTTTGTGTAAAACCTTTAGGATTTTGTTTAATGGGCGCAGCTAATGGTGAGGTAATCAGGGAGCCTTTCGACACAAAACCCAGCGATCAGTGGGTTGGATGCCTTTTGATCTCTCTGCGGCGCAAAGGCATTGAGAGGAGAAGCTGCGCGGTGGGGTACCGGGAGATGCTCTGCGAGTGGGCGGCAGAGACCGGCCCGGGGCAGCGTCTCCCACACTAAGCCCCTTGTGTTAGGATCCAGCTGGGGACCATCGCCCTCATGCCACGTCCTGGTGCACACTGGGACCTCGTGGGCACATCCCTGACGCTGCTTAAATGTCACCCAAGAGGAGATGGGGACTGCTAGGGATGACTGATCCTCCCTGCCTCCTGCAGAAAGGAGATGTCTGTACAAGACTTCTGCTTGCAGAAAATGGGTTTTCACCTATGGTCTTTGACGGGACCCAAACTGAGCAGTGGATGCAAGCCATGCCCTTCCCTGGCTCCACAATGTCCTGCTTCTTTCTGGCCATCTCTACAGCTTTGTTTCCCCGAGGAAACCACGGAAAGAGGAAGAGGTCCCCAGCAAGTTCCTGCAGCAGAAGGGTGGCTGATGGATGCTCACAGAAGGGATGGATGGTCTCTGCTAGGTGGTCTTACCTGGGGAGCCCAGGGTGTCCCTGCTGTGGTCGTGTGCACAGTGCACAGCCAGGATGGAGCAAAGGTCCTCTAGGCTGCTCCTCTCCTGGGGTGACTTCACCCAAAACCTTTGGTGTGTGGCAACCTCTGGCTGGGGCTTGAGCTGGGGCGATAATTGAGTGGCAGAGGCCCCAAGGTAAACCCATGGAGTGGTACTTGTGGGTACATTCCTTCACACTGATCTTGGCCTGGCAAGCTGGTACAAGCTACACCTGCAGGACTCCTTTCCCTTTCTGCTGCTGTGAGCGAGGTCTCACTCTGGAGATCCACCTCAGGGTGGTGCTGCTCCTCTCCCATCACCTGGCACCTTGGCACATTGTGTGGGTGCATGGGTCAGCTTTGTAGCCCCCCAAGATCCCAGCCTTGTAGAAACAACCTTTTTCGACTCAGCTGGGACCAAACTTTGCCAGGTTAGTGTTCAGCTGGATGAGCCACTGCATGGTCACAAGGAAGGGGGAAAAAGATATATGGATAGAGCAGAGCAGATGGTTTTGGGTTAAGCATAAAACTTCCTTCTCGGGGCTAATGCTAAGGCAATATCCTTTGAAAGAACTTTGCAGGAGTGTGTTTAGAAGTGCTACAGTAGAAACAGCAGCACTGAGAGTCTCCAGCAGCAGCCAGCTCATGGGATGGGGAAAGAAGATTGATGGAGATACAGCTGCTCCTGCTGGTGTCAGATTAGGATGTCCCAGTCTGTTTAGGATATGCTGTATAAAGAATAACCTCCTCTACAGTTATCACACCTGACAGTCAACCAAGAATAAATAACATGGAAAAATGATCATTTTATCATAATTTCTTCATCATAAGGAAATTGAATGAAAAAGGTAATGGAGAAGGTAATACAACTGGAGATCACAGCTAAAGCTGTAGCTGGGTACAAAGTCATCCTGTTCAGCACTGGAAGGGAAGGTTTTCTGCTCTGCTTTACATTAAATGTCACGTGTCTGAAACATAGGGATGTCAGGCTGGGAGACCAGGCTGCTCACAAAGGTGCTTCTCCACCAGCAAATGTCGTGATAGTCCTGACAAAACACATCTCCCTTGGGCTGGCACCAGTGAGGTGGGTTGGATTGGTGCAGTGGTAGGTCAGTTTGGTCAAGCTAAATCCAGAGACAGTCTGTCTCACTGTGTCACTGCACAGCCCAGGGGGTGCCACTCACTCTGCAGGGTGGCCTTAGGTGGGACTAAACACCCACTCTGTCCTGGGAGCTGGCATCTGCCACTGGGGTCCTCTCTGCCCTGAGCTGTCGGCAGCACAGATCCTGTCCAAGCAGGGACATCTCTGTGGGGCAGATACATTTCTTCACCTAGAAGCCCATTTTGCTGATATTTCTTCTTGTTCCTGCCATGGGGTCCTCACCTACCATGGCTTATGCTCCACTGATGCAAATCCTTATCTTGACCAGCTTCAGTCACCAGGGGTGGGAACTGTATTACTAAATGCAAGACAGGTAAAAGCCCCAGAGGTCTTGCTCTGTTCTTTTCATAGTTGATGGAGATTTAATCTGCACAGCCAGGGGATCTGAGGGTGCAATTCATCTTGTCTTGAAGCAGTGGCCAGCAGGCTGAGTGAATTTTACCTCCAGAGGGCCTTTGGTGACTACAAAGGGAGCTGAGGTACCTGCTGTGCTGCAGAGACTGACTGTCGAGTGATGCAAATGTCACCCCAGTCGCACTTGGCTCTGGGCTCCTTCAGCAGAGAGTGGAGAAAAATGCCCATAGGGCAACTCAGCCTACCTGCCCTAGACACATCTCCAAAGATGGAGCAGGATGGGCCTCTGGGGCATCCTGCCTCTTGCTGTGGACAGATGTTTTAGGTGGCTAAAAGGTGTTAGAGGTGGGTTCTAGAAGGTAACTTACGAGATGAGCATCCTCCCTACCTTTAGTGTAAGATCCCTGCCTCTCACCAGGCTGCAGGAGAGCTCATGGGTGCAGACCCATTGCTGCAAGAGGGCGACTGCAGGGCAGAGAGCCCAGAGCTGTGTGCTGCCTCCCCCACTGCAGGGCAACCCTGAGTCCCACCAGCATGCCTGGTGGGTCCCAAATGGGGCTGCAGCCCTGTACTGAAAGGCTGTGGGCCCTGGGAGAGCCCACCTGCAGAGGTGAAGCCTGTGACTTGGAGAAGGATGTGAGTGTGCATGGAAACCCTAATTTGTCAGGAGAGGACACTATCAGGGTCCAACAAATAAACCCTGGGCACCAGCCTATGTGTGTAGAAGACATCTTGTAGCTGTTTCTCCTGTATGTTTCTCCTTCCTGAATCTGAACAGGTGACACTTGGAGAGTTTCTGGGAGCTACCATTACCCTCTGTATCCATGACCATGTGGCCAGGGGTGTGGTGTCCAGACATGGGACCTGCCAGACCATTGACCTCATCCTTGGCCTTCATTGATTGCCGAGGACTTTGGGGCAGCTCTCAATAACATGACAGAAAAGAGACCTGCAGACTATCCCAGCGAGGGAGAAGGGCAAGTGGCACAACGTGACTGGAGCTGGATAGTGGGATCCTTGTCCCAACATCCTGCCATTTCCCCTGGTTTCAGCAGCTCAGCTGAGGGCGAGGTGTCACACGAGTGTCCAGGGGCCAGTGCTCTGCTCTCCCTCTCTCCCTTTTTCTGCAGATCGTGCTATGCTAACAAGGCACACGTACAATGTTTGTGTGTGCATGTGAGACAGAGCGCTGACTCTGGGCCAAGTGAGAAAAATCATTAGTTACAGGCTCTGCAGGACTGAACTTGACGAGGAACTTGGGGCTTTGCCCCGACAGCGCTCGGCGCTGGTGCATTATTCAGTTTGTGGCTATGTTGATTTGCAGATCTAATCACTCCAACAACACATACAGAAAATTAATTTGGACATGGGCCTGGTTTCTAGAGAAAGTTGGACCTAAAGGCGGGAGGTTGGTCGTGTGGCTCAGGCAAAGGCCCAGGCTGGGGAATATCCCATTTCCAGCTCTTGAGCCTCACAAAGGAGATGGGATAGGGACGGAGTGGCAAGGAGAAGTGGTGTTGAGTGGTACTGGAGCATGGGATAAATAGGATTTCATCACCACTGAGTCTTTCAAAATCAAAGCCCTAATCACTCAGCCCTGGCTTGTGTTCATACCTCTTGCATTCATGAGAGATGAGTTGGATGAAGGGGGAGATGCTCTCCTTCCCCCAGCCAAGGGATGGCCCCCAAGAGGTGTTGATTCAACAGATTGATTCAACACATTTCTAAAAATACATCTGGTTGGAAAAACATTGCTACTGAGAGTCAGACCAGATGCACTATTCCTGCACTGCCCAAGCCTTCAGACCCTTTCCTCTTCCTCACCTTGCTGATGGAGCCTGCCCCCATCAGAAAACAGCATCTCAGTGAAGACACAAGTGATCCCAAACACCGGAGATTTCTCCCTGGAGAAGAATCCATGGGTTTGGGTTGCTTCCAGGTGAGGGATGCTGCCTGCCCTCCTGCCCATTCTGTGTGAGCTGGTGCTGTGAGAGCTGGTAGCAGCCCACAAATCCCTCCATCTTGAATTACCTGGTGAGCACTCTCCCTCCTTTTGATCACAGACCCCTTAACTTTGCCTTCAGCTAGGGCTGTCTCAGCCCTGGACATGCTGAATGGTCCCCTTTTAAAATGGGATTTAAAAGGGCATTAAGGACTAATTAGGTCTAATGAACAACAGTGGCTGTTTTAGACCTGGTGCCTCCAGTTGACATCAAAGGGTGAAGGGGATTGGGTGAAGCCAGAGGAAGTGTTATCAGCAGCAGGAAAGATTTAGATTCTGCAAAATCACCCCCCAGCAGTGGGGTTTGTGTTCCTAATCCCTCTGTGCCTGTCAGGCAGGGAGGCGGTGTGGTCCTCTGCCATTGGATTGGTGAGATGGAGAAATCCTGGTGGGAGCCCATCATCACAATAGCTGCCTCCTCTGCCATCCCTCACCACGAGCAGCTGCAAAGGATTTGGGTGATCTGGGGCCACTCCAAGACATGGGACACCAGGATAGGGTTCCCAAGGGACAAGGTGGGAACAAGAGAAAGAAGGTGGAAGGGGACACGGGGACACATTCAGAGGTGGGAGAAGAAGAGAGGCAGCTATTTGCCTCTCCTGGGAGTTCCTCAAGCACAGGCAGGGTTGAGTCAGGGCTGCTCATTAGCAAGGTGAAGTGCCAATGCAGGACCCTGAGCCAGGCAGGGTTTATGTGCCCAGGGTGCAGCAATAGCAGCTGAGCCACACACCCTACCCAAAACATTTAAGTCTCTCACCATTTTCTGCATGTCAGAGGGACCTTTATTGTACGGGCCTGCATTGTCTGAATGCCACGTGCGGTCTGAGGGCACAGGCACTGTGCAAAGCCAGCGGTACCTGCCTCCCATCCAAAGCACCACCAGTTATCTCCTGCCATGACTTGGGTGGTTTTGCCACTGCTGGGAAGTCAGGGGTCAGGCCCAGAACCACAGGAGCCGTTTCCTGCCCTCTGCCAAAGCCGTTGGTCTGGGATGGGAGGGATGGAGTTTGCCAACAGCAATTCTCCCCATGATTCAGTTTACATGGCAGTATCGAAGAGCGGTTTGGTCGGGGGGGATGTTACAGATATCAAATCCTTTCACTGGAAAGTCAGATCTCGGCAGACGGCATTTTGGAGAGCACAGGGAAAACAACGACTATTTATGGTTGTTGTTTAGGGTTATGGACGCAAATGCCCTTGAATGATACAAACCATCTTAAGGGGAATTTTTGCGGCTGATTAAGCGTAACCACAAAGCTTCAAGAAAACATGTGTTTATTTTAAGTAAGTAATGTTGATTACTAATGAGAATACTTAGTAGATATGATCAAAGGTAGCTGAAGTGCCGTCATGATATCAAAGACTGGGATGGAACGCTTAATTTAGATGTTGAAAAGCCAATCTAAGGTGAGCGTCTTGAAAGTAAATATCATTAACAGTATCTAGATTAGACCAAGGTATAAAAAGAGTTGGAGGTAACAGCTTTCAAATCTCCCGTATAAACAGGCAGGTGATGCTGTAACTGGGGGAGGCGTGTCAGACACAGAGCCCAGGGTAGGGGATGGATTGTGCATCTGGTGCATGCAGCCCCTGGCTGGGCTCCCAGCTCTGCCCATCAGCATCTCAAGGGAGCCAGCTCTCGGGAGCCAGCGTGGCTCCTTTCTGCTCCAGCTTACCCAGGGGAAAGGGATGGAAATGAGTCCCCTGCTCCCAGCATCTTCTCCTTGAGCCCTAGTGCAGGGCTCTGGCTGAGGAGGGAAGGCTTGTGAGGGACTCTGAGCAGGAACAGGGTATCCTCTCTGCCAGCTGACCCAGGAGGTCAGGCAGACTGATGGAGGGATGAGTCTGACAGTGCAGCTCAGTGCTCAGCATCCAGGTGTCTGCATCCTGCTTCTGAAGCCTGTTTCCCTCTACCACCCTTGTCTTGCTCTATTAGCCAGAAGGTGCTTGGAAAAGGGCTCCACAGTCCCCAGTGTCACCAGCCCTGCTCCTGGATGTAACACCCCTGCAGTGAAACACTGATGGGATTTGGGACAGACTGGACCTTATACCCCCTTCTCTTGCCAATTGTGTCATGAAAGAGGGAATATGTTATTCATTTACCCCATATCCATCTCAAGTTCCCGGATCATGAAAACAGACAGTGTTAATTGGAAAAAACCTCTGAATGTGGCTGAGCTGTGATCCACAATGTCTTCTGCTAAAAAACAATGCCAAGTTCCACAGGCTGACCACCTCCATGGTGGCTTCAGATTTCTGTCCTCCCTGTGGTCCAGGACCATTGCAATCAATCCCCTCTCCATCCCTGCTCCCACTGCCCAGCATTAGCAGGGACCCTCTTAGCCCAAAAGCCCTGATGGTGGCCAGCACCCCCCGTGTCACTCCCACGCTCCCCAGGAGCCACCTCGGGGTACGCTCCGCTCCTCACGTCTCCCTGGACTGAGCCCCTTTGATCGAGCGCTGCGGGGCAGTGAGCAGGTGCCAGACTTTTGCCCTGCCTTGCGTAGGTTGGGAGAGTTTTGCCTTCCCATTTGGGGCCCAGGGAGTGCCCACATCACTGGGTCTGCTGGGCATCCTGGCTGGCCACATGTGGGCCCAACAGACTGCTGTTGCATGAATCATCCCCCCTTCCCCAGCTGCACTGGTGGTCCCATGTGGTGCCAGGGATGCTGGAGACAGGGAGAGGTGTTTCCCAGGGATAAGCCTCAGAAGGGTTAAAGAAGGGTGGCTTTGCAGGCAGGAGTGCCTGCTGGGTGAGGGCAGATAACCATTCAAAGAGCTGGAAGGGCTGGGTGCTGGTCCTGCACAGGCTGATACTTTACTACATCATTAAAGAAGGTGCTTTCCAGAAAAATAAACTTGAAGTGGCTGTGAGCTACTTTCAAATATGGACTCAAACCCCAGCCTTGCAAAGGTAAGGGGCACTGAAGCTTTTCAAAGCCCTGGTGTCCCCATGTCCTGGCTGGATACCCTGGACAGCCCACGTGTGGCTCAGGAACTGCTGGACACTGCAGGTCCAACATCTCAGCGAGGACTGCAACATCTCATCTCCAGTGAGTGGTGACAGTGCCATGTCAAGCTCTTACCAGAAGTCTTTTTGCTCCCGAGTGTTTTGCGGGCTCTTGAGTTTTAACAACAATAACAACAGAAAAGTACAAAAGCTGGTGATTTAAGTAGCTTGAGAACAAATCACTCTCCTGTTTGCTTGAATGTCACCTGCTCAGTAACTGCTTCATAATATGGATGCACAGTTTTCTCTTGGGCAATGAAAATCTGCATTTCTAATACATTAGAAAAGAAAATAAATAAAATCTAACATGAACAAAGTGATTTCTGGCCCTCTTTGCATATTACAAAGGAGCGAGATGGGCACAGACCCAATTCCTTTGTTCTTTTCAGATCTCTGCTACTGCGAGCAATATTTGTCAAGAGATTTGAAGCTGCAGATGAAAAGTGCTACCTACGGACTGAGTATTATTACTGCTTTAAACTCACACCCTTCAAACCAGCTGGCTGTCCCTGTTTAAAGGGAGGTGTGTGGCCAAACAGGTAGGACAGACACTGGCTGCCAGGATGCCCTGGGTCCTTGGCTCGTCCTCACTGCCAGGGCTGTGGACACATCCCACGTGCAGTCCAGCACGGACCCTCGCTGCTGATAGCACTGGAGTGGCAGCAAAGAATGCAAACCTGGGGTAGGGAGTTGCTCAAGTGCATTTTTAAGACCCAGATTTTGAGACGGAGCTGAACAAGCTGCTTCAGTGTTGACCCCCGCTGGGTTTAACACCCGAAGGTGAATGAACGGTGGGATTTGGTGACATGGAGGTTGGTGTTTTATAACCTTGGGTGGACATGCAGGGAAGCAAAGTCTGTCCCATCACAGCATCATTTCTTGGAAAAACTGGTCTGGACTTACTGCAGCTCTCCATGACCA
Organism: Illadopsis cleaveri; assembly: GCA_013399915.1. Lineage (NCBI taxonomy): Eukaryota > Metazoa > Chordata > Aves > Passeriformes > Timaliidae > Illadopsis > Illadopsis cleaveri. Next base: position 37,252 of record VXBB01018759.1, read on the forward strand.
AAGTGCAAGTGTATGGGGAGGAGGGATTGGATTTTATTTTTCAGCTTATAAATCTATGCTCACAAAATTTTGCTGCACAGGAGGAACTGGAAGATACCCTGCCACGTCCTGCCATCACACAAGGCAGTTCTCTGTGAGCAGAGAGCCATCCTGGCATCCCCAGCACCAACAAAGAGAAACCCATCCATAGCATTAAGTCCTGCTCAACAGCAGCTCAGATTAAGAAAGGTTTTCTTGTGCTGGAAACTCCATGAATAAGAATGTTAGGAATTGGCTTAAACCACCAGTGACATAATTAGAAGGCTTTTGATATGCCAATTTGGCTGATCTCAGTTACTTCCCCCTGGTGCTGGGGAGTGTCAGCAGAGGGATTAGCCTCCAGTCACTTCCTGACACTCTGCTAAATCTTCTCCCTCTTTGTTCTTCATCCAAGACAGGGGAAAAAAGGAAAAACAGGGAAGCAGCTCAGAAGATACTGAAGTGAAGCAGCGTGCGCTGCATCCCTGACCTGCCTTCAGTTTACACTACAGGCTCTCCTTAGGGGTGTAATGCAATTACAGCTATAACTGGGTGCTATACATTTTAATCCCATTAGAAACAGCCTTTTAACAGCTCCTGACTGACTATAATATGTAATCTCATTAGAGACACTACCTTTATACCTAGTACAAGAACATCCAAGCAGAAATCAAAGGCTGGGATAAGGCTAACATGGTTTTCTTCTTTTAAAACACTGTCTGCTTTCTTGCTTGTATTTGGGATGCTGGTGCACAGGCACAAAGGCTCAAAGGGTTTGGTGNGATAAGGCTAACATGGTTTTCTTCTTTTAAAACACTGCTCTCTTGCTTGTATTTGGGATGCTGGTGCACAGGCACAAAGGCTCAAAGGGTTTGGTGGGGCCAGGCTGGATGGGGTTTGGGGGCCACCTCTGTTTTTTCTCTTATACTTCTTCCAGCACCCTCATGCCCTCCCGGGGATGGGGTACTGCTGTGTGCAGCCCATGTGGCCGGTCCAGATCTGCTGGCCTGGCACACACAGGGATGTGGAATCCTCATCACCCTTGAGGCAGGCTCCATGCAAACTCAAGACAAAATATTGACCAGGGCTGGGCCAAAGCTGAAAGGATTTCTCCTGCTGGAGCGTGTTGGCTGCGCTGCCTCCCACGATCCCACAGTACACTGACCAAAGCCCTTGGTGCGGGCACAGCTGTGTCTACACCACGTCTGCGTGTGTTGCTCTGCCAAAGTGGGGGGAGGAGAAAGGGAGAGGTGATTTTTATTTATTTTTTTTTTTAATCTGTTTTCCTCAAGGATTTATCAGCACTCAAGCGTCTCCTTTCGTAGCAATCTTTGAAACTTTGGGCAAACTTCAGGCAAATTTTCTGGGGGAAGGCAGACTTGAAGATGTTCAATTCCTACCTCCTATACTAAAATAGACTCCTGAGCAGTTTTCAGGCAGATTTGAGCTTGTTAGAGACCAATGTCCACATGAGATAGGCACAGTGTGGATATCCCAGCTGTGGCCCAAGCTTGACAGGGTTGTGCTCTCTATCTGAGAATCCAAACTCTCAGACAAGCACCTGGCCACAGCTGGATAGGGGTCCACATGTCACTCCCATTTCAGTTCAGCTCAGATGATGTTGAAATTGCAGCTCAGCCCAGAACACTGGGATGGAGAGCACAAGGCCTGGACAGAGCAGCAAAGGTCAGGGAGGAAGGACAGGAGGACAGGACAGACCTGTCGTGTGGGGACAGCAGGGCGGTCCCCACTCCATGCTGAAAAACCGAGATACTGCAGCCAAGGGCAACCAGGACCCAGTCCTGCTCTCTGTCTGAAGGGAGAGCAGCTGGGCCTGACTTAATCTGAACTGTGGTATGAGTTGTCATGGACCAGGATGGCAACCAATTACTTGGGCATAAATCTGTTGAAAAGAGGGGAAAGGGGCAATGTTGAGCTGCACATCAGTCCAGTGTTGGAGGCCACTGTGACTGTCCCTCTGATGAGGCTTAAGAGATCTTGATCTTTGGGATCTTTAAAGACTGCAAAGACACTTATTTTTGCAAGAGGGGTGTTAATCCCAGCAGATTCAAAGGGGTGATAAAGCACTTTGTTTCTTGCTCTACAGTAATTGCAACTTCTGACAACTCTGATAAACTAAAATGAGGTTCTCAAAAGCATCCACCCAAGGCTTTGTGGGGCTGCTGTCAGGGTTGTATTTAAATGCCCCTAATGAGTACCTAGAGCAAATGGGAAAGACATGCAAATCAGATGTCTAATTGAATGGGCCTTTGAAGGAATATCCCCAGCCGCTGGGTAATTGATGGGTTATCTTTCCACCGGCTTGCCTTGATTGCATCTCCTTCCGCATTAGTCTTTCCTAGGAGTCTGGTTTAACAGGAAAAGTGGTGCACCAGGATTATGCAGCTCTTCTTCACAGACTGAATGAAGACATTTACTGCCCAACAGTACGACCCTTCTGCAAGGCAGTCATTATTAAAATCTCTCTAGACTGGTGTTTCTTCCAGGCATGGAAGTGCCTTATCATATTGCATCTGAGCACTGCACTCAGTAAACTGCCTCACGACCTGCTCTCCGAAGTGAAGGCATGACAGATGAAATTGCTTTCCCATCAAGTTTCTTGGGCCCACTTCTCCAGCAGGAGTAAATTGATGTGACTGCCTTCATTTGGATGTAGCAAAGCTGATTTGTGCCGTATGGAAATGTGACCTGTCTGACCTATTGGCTCCATTGGTGTCTCATGAGGATTTATCGGTGTTGCATAAATGAATTTTGCTTTGCTTAAGAGCCTTGTGTTATGTTTGTGCAACAGCCAGTTGCCAGCAGCCACCGTTATGGCCAAACAACTTGCAGCTCAGCAATGAGCAGGAGAAAGGTTCCCTGCTTGGAGCTCTGCTTGGACTCAGAACTGAGGCATAAATCCCTAAATTTGGGGGTGTGTCTATAACAGAGTTATTTGGACCATATGAGCTCTCTCCAGCACCTCTAAGCAACTTTGATGACCACGTTTTGTCAAACACACATGGTCCCTGAGGAAATCTGAGAGGTGCTGGGGTGTCTGAGACATCCTCAAGGGCTGGTTTATGTATCCATGGGAGACTGGAGCAGCAGCTGAGGACTGGAGAGAGTGGATACTCAAATACATCTCAACAACTGTCTTTAAGGCAACAGATTTTTAGCCAAAGAATCTGCTTCTCAACTCAATAACTCCCTCAAATAACTCTCCTGTAGTCCCTGTTGATGACAAGAGGGGCAGATTTTAGCCATAGCTTCACTTTCCCTCATTGGGGGAAAATTCCTTCCAGGGCAGAGTCTCAGACATGCTGGGCCTAGACTGTTCTTGACTCTGAGCCCATTGCTCAGGTTATCTTCAATCCTTACAGGTGCAGAAATCCCCAGTTCAAGGCCCCATACCCCAACACCACACCCAGGCTCCACACAGAAAACCAGCACAGGATCCTGGCTGGATCTTGTTGCATTTGAAGGGCACAAACCTATTTGCCAGCATGCCAGCTCAGCCTGGATTTGCTTTGCATCTCTCCTTCTGCCACTCAGATCCAGACCCACAGCTCTTTCCTGCCTTCAACTGCCTTTGTAATTTCTCATAGCAAAGCATCCTGTTCCTGGCTACATTCTTGCCTGCTATTTACTACTTCTTTCTTTAATCCATGCCTAGATACCATGCTTTGATCTTCATCTTTAATTTTCCAGCCCAAACCAAGGTATTGATACCAATAACCTTGCAGAATTGCTGGATTCAGGCTGCACATCAGGAGTTCTGTCTTTCTGCCTTCCCCCTCCCAGCAATTTCATACCCTCATGGGTAACCCTATGATGGGCCTGGTTTGCAAAGCCCCTACAGGGGCAGCAGGCAGAGAATGGCCCTGCTCTTGCTGGCCCTGGATGCTCTGAGTGTTTTGCTCACTGTTGGGTTTGTCCCGGTGCCAGTGTGGGTTGGTGTTGCCAGAGATCCACATCCAGGGGGAGCCACACAAGGGCTTGGCTGGAATGAGTGTCCCTGCAGGATCTCAATTCTGGTTCCTGCCCACCAGTGCTGGACCACTTTTGTCCTGGTCAGTTCAGTCCCAGCATTTGCCACCCAGCTCCACAGCAGCCTTTGCACTGCTGGCTTTTTTCCTGGGGAGCTTCCCACGCAGCTGAGTCTTCCACCAAAACCTTGGCCCAGACTGTCCACACACAAGCCCTGAGAGCCAGGGCTAATGCATGGTGTGAACCTGGCCCTGTGCCTGCCCTGGGCATATGGGTTACAGCCTGGGTTTTACTTCAAAGCAGGCTTTGACCTGCCTACTCTGCTGCAAGGATGGAGTTAAAACCTGGAGAGAAAAACTCTGATTTGGGTATCTGGCCAACGGCTGCCACAGTTCACTGGGATGGTATTTCTGACCTCTGCTTCTGTTGCTTTGCTTCCCAGAGACCAGAAATTGCTTGCTGTTTGCTGCTGTGAGCCCAAGACTCTCACTGGAGACACGTCTCAGCATGGAGAGATGCATGTGGTGGACACCAAACCACAGAGATCTCTCCCAACATCTCTTCTCTTATAGGAGGGTATCTCCAGCCTGGCAGCAGCAGGTCCTCCAGGTCAGAACCAAGGTGACCTTGTTACAGATGCCTTGAGATGGGCTTCATTTCACTTTCTTTTGATCTTTTTGTACCCCACAGGATAAACATGGGCACCTGGGTGGAAAAGAAGGGAAATATAATCCTTTGGCTATTAATCCTGCCTTTGGTTGAAGTCCTGGCTGGTATGGATGAAGTAGAAACTACAGTATTACATGAGGTGCAAAGTCTTTAGAAGAGTCCTTCCTTGTTCCAGAATTGTTAAGGAATAAATGCTCCTCAGACATTACAGCAGCAATGGTAGGAGACTTGAGGATGGATTATCACCACTCTGTCCCAACTAGACTCGATGATGAAAATCAAAATCCCATGCCATGATCTGGGGACGTGTCAGCATCCAACCCCAAGCTGGTCAGCCATCTCCTGCCACTACCTGGGGTAGCCATTTCCTGGCTGTACTGCTGTGTGTCCCCCACTTCCATGTCCCAGTGCTGGCCAGCACTGTTGTGTGACCATCTCTTCCCAAGCAGATGTTACTGGGACACTGGCAATGTCCTTGGAGCTCCCTGTCACTGTGACTGCACCCTGCCATCTGCCCTTGCATCATCTGTGCCTCTTCATGGGGAAAACTACATATGAGAGCAAACATCAGTTTTTTCCTTCTACACTGGCTTGCATGATGTCCTCATACACTGTGTGTGTGACAATAGTGCGTCCTACTGGAAAACTTAATTTTTGGACTTTTCTCTCCAGTTACAGAGTTGTTTGGACTATTTTCAGATGGCCAATGCAAGGTCACATGAATGCCACCCTAAGTGTGCCACCTTGTCTTCTGTGCTCTTCAATGCCACCCTATTTCTGGTGTTATTGTTCACGTATTATTCCAGACTAGTTATGCCTTTTTTTCTTCTCCCATTTTTTGAGATCAGCTGATTTATCAACATGGTGTTCCTTTTTGTGCTGAAGTCAGTGGGGAAGATGTGAGATGATTTCCAGCACTGATCCTTAGGGAGTCCCACCAATGATCTCCCTTCCCTTCAGCTGATGTTTCCCACACAGGGCACTTCTTCCTTGCTCCCAGCAGTACCAACCATCTCCAGAGGAACTTGATGTGCCCTGTGTGCCACTCCAAAGTCTTACAGCAGTTTTCAAGTCTCAAAACCTTTGCACTGTCCCTCCAGGTGTTTGGGAGATGTTCTGGCACTTGCCATGCTGTTGATCCTGGGTCAGAGGGTTTAGCTGGGCAGAGTATTTAGCCACTTCCATCCCTTGCCAAATATAGGGAGCCTGGGCTGTTCTTCAGTTGGAGGTGGTCTTCACTTGTGCCTTCCCCAACCTGACAGCTTTGGCAGGATGAGACAGTGGGGTTCCCTGGACTTGACCATCTCAACCCACTTCCTCAGCCTTGACCACTTTACCCTCCAGACTTTCTTTTCTCTGTGCTTGTGGGGCTTGAAACAGATAATCACTGTATTCCTCAGGATGACTTGAACTAACTTCCCTTTACATGTATCTCACTTCAGCCCTTATTTTCCCTTTTATTTTTTATTTAAATGGGTAAAAAGACCCCAATTTTTTTACTGGTTTTTATCTCTTCAGTGCCTCTCATCTTTTTTGGACAGCTTTTTCTTTTTGTCCCTTTGTAACTTGCTTTGTCAACCTCACTCCTTTTTCTTCCAGTTCCTTCCTGTCTCCACTTAGTATCCCATTTCTCCTAAGGTACCTGACACCTGCCCATGGGTTCCTGGGGAGGCACAGCATCGAGCCTGCTTTTGTTTGAAGGTGAAACGAAGCACCATTTCACCAATAAAATGTTCTGACTGTCAAGCAGTGTGTTATTCAGGGCTGATGAATAACCTAGAGGAGATCAAAAGATATTAAGCTAAAAGAATTATTATACAGGAGCCTACGGGACCACACAGATCTCCCGTTCCAGCTAAAAAAGTCCCAAATTAACCCCCCACACCTCTCCCCCTTAAAAAAAAAAAATAAAAAAAAGCGTGTGTGGTCTTGAACAGCCAAAGAAGCAAGCCATTATTTGTAAGTCTGCTATATAAAGCATAATTATTATCCTTTTTATCATCCAAGTTATGGGGCAGGCTTTTCCATCTTTACTCACGCCAAGTAGCACCTCGTGTCAGAAATAGCCTCGCTGGTTTGAAGGGGATGAGTCATCCCGCAATCAGGTAGGAGGAGAACAAAGATAGACACGACTTCCCGGACTGGATCTCTCTCTCTCTCTCCCTGCCCCCGATGCAGGATCTCGCTCCTCCACGGCTCCTATCAAAGAGCAGCCGCCGGGAGCGTTGGTGCGGGCGCGCCTTCCCCGGGGCCCGCGGGCTGGAGACGGCCCACCGGAGCAACGCATCTGGTCTGCAGCTCCCTCCTTCCCGCTCGCCTTCCCAAGGGCTCCTCAGATGTGGGCAGGAGCGGGCTGTGGGCCCTATGAACTGTTCTGGCAGCCGGTGGCCCCACTCCCACTCGCCTCCTTTCCCATAGCCCCAAAACCCATCATGTGACTAGCGCATACTGGTAGGGTTCCAGTTGGGGTGCTTGGCAAAGAGGCTCCTCTCCAGTCATTGGGGGGCTCTGATGTCATCCCACCGTGGTTGAGAGCAAGGTGAGAATAAACAGTGATGCCATGACTCAAAAAAATGTAATATACAAAGGAAAAAAACTCCTCCAATAGCCACGGGGTTCTACAGACCCAGAGCCTGCTTTTCTCAAGAGCCCAGTTTTGCTCCAGCTGAGACTTTGCCCAAACCCTCTGGAACCAAAATTTAGATTTTCACCACATTTTCCCCCTTTTTTTAATTAACAAAGAAATTCCGAGAGGGGAAAGGCTGGTTGTTTCCTCTTGCTTGCCCTCGCTGTTACAATTTGAAATCCGCATCTGGCATTTGGAGTGTTGAGAACAACTCAGAGACAACGTATTGGGGCTCACGAACCGCCCTGGGTTTCGGAGGAATTAGCTGTTTGCCCAGATGCTCTGGGGGAGCTCTTTAATGTCCCAGTGGGAATAACACTACTAAAAAAGGAAAACCCATTAGTACACGTCTGCTCTTGCAGAGGCTCCTCTGCTCCTGTGAGGGTGAGACCTTCACAGAAGGCTTGTGAGTTGTTACAGGTATCACCTCGGATGGCTCTGACAATGAGCAATTTTAGGGCAATTTTTTTCCCAGCTGCCCCAGATCATCTCCCCACTCCTCGCAGTCAGTACCATTGTTGATTAGAAGTCTCTTTAATTGAATCAACCGGTCTGTTCACTGCGGTGAGCGCAGCGCTTTGAAGATGCATTAGAGCACACGTAGGGAAGCACTGAGTAATGCAGGGAGATAAGCAGCTGTGTTTGAAGCTGGGGATCCAAGAAGCCATGGAGGAGCACAAAAGGCACATGAAAAAGGTGGCGTCACCCCAGCTCCCCACAGGAGTCCTGAGGGCCTAGATCTTTGCCCTTGGGTAGGTTGGTTGCTTCATGCTCAGCATCCTGCCCTGATGTTACATGCAGTGGCTTTTGTCACTCCCTCCAGCCCTCCTCTCTTTTGATGCTCCTCTGCTCCATGGCAGACACCATTTGGTCTCATGCACAGCTTGGGTGGAGGGAGGGGTGAGAGCAAGCAGGTCTGGTTGTCTCTCTCAAGTAGTCTCTGTCTCTCCGTGCTAGTTTGGGTTCATCTTGTAGTGGCAAGAACTTTGCTAGTGCAAAACTAACAGCAGAGAGAGGCCACTCCATGGGAAGGAGAAAAGGTGAACCTCCAAACCCTTGGATCTGCAGCTGGGAGCTCAGATGCTTGTCAGAGACACTTGAATCCTATAGGGATGTACATCAGTGCAGGAAACCTGACAGGCTACCCACAAGTCACACCTTAACCCATTGATGAGGGTGTAGGGACAATGGGAAGAGCTCCATATACCCCCCCTAGAATGGGTGTTACCACCATGTGATCTTCAGGAATGATGTGATCCTTGGGGTCATTTTATGGTCTCTGATGGACATGAGCAGCTGGAAACAAGTAATCGTTGGAAACAAGACTGGAAGGAAGACTGCCAAGGAAGACAGACCTAAATTTTTAGACCATCTTGTTGCTGAAACCCTATCTTAGGGCAAGAGAAGGAGCCGACCTGGGGAGTTAGGGATGAAAGGATGGCAAGGTTTTCAGCTTCTTTCCATAAGCCCTCTTTACCAGCTGTGAAGCACAGCACCAGACCACCCCAAAAAGCGAATTATTATCTTCATCTAGAGACATTCAGCACCATTTTGTCTTGCAGCATGTCCCAGAGCTCCCATGGGACCGATGGCCAGTTGTCCTAAAACAGGCAGCCAGGACATCTCGGAGCAGCTTTCTCAATGGAATAAACATCCCCAAACTCATGAAAGGCAAATTGCCTCCTCTAATACCCGCGTGCTTTTTCCATGTGAGCAGGTGCAGATGTTTTCTGGCTTGTGCCTGCCACTGGGCGTAGGTTCTGCAGGGCTGTTATCTCTCTCATCAGATGATACAAGTTCGCAGGCTCATCTCCTTCCAAGAATGCAACTGACTTAAAAAGAGTTCAAAAGAAGATTAGGTTTCAAGGTAACTGGAAGCTATTCAGTCAAAGCCAAACTGCATAAAGCAAGGGGAATCCTCCTTCTACCTCCATGGCTGTGCAAGGCAAGTGGGAACATGAGAAAGGAGCTGAGAAAGTGTGTGTCTGCTTCACAGACACAAACAGGACTGCAAATTGGAGACAACCGCTACAAATTTTGCTAAAGATGCTTTAGAAATTGCATCTTGCCAATGTTTTGCTTATCAAGCTAGAGTGTTTGCTGGCAATTACCTCAGCAAAGTGAGCACAAACAAAAACACATGGGATCTCATCACTAGTGCTCCCTTGTCAGCAGGGAGGTTGGCACTGGGGCACACAGAGGCCTCAGCAATGAGAGCACTTGGATGCTCAGCTGGTGAAAAGCCCCCAGCCTGCAGCTGCAGGGTCAGTGGTGCTGATGGCTGGGGAATGTGGGTTGGGGTATTCCCTCCACTGGCAGCTTTGCCTGTCCATGTGCCTTGCATCCATCCAGAAGCAGCAGGAGCAGCCACCTCCACTTTCCTAGCTATACTGCCATCATGCTGCCCTGTCCCTCCTCTTCCCACAGCAGGAACACACAGTCTCAACCCACCTCATCTTCTGGACAGCTTTAGTTGCCCAGCTGAGGTGCTGTGAACTAGCCTCAGAAATAGTTTGGGGTGAGAGTGAGAACACTAGGAAATAAACACACAGAAGTGAGGATGGCCATGGCTGGAGCCTGGTTTGGAGGGCAGGTGCTTCATGGACAGGCTGCAGGGACATCTGTGAGGTGACTCCTGGCTTGGCTGGGCAAGCTCAGGTTGTAGTGGCACCAGACTCTTATGCCTGGAGATACAACGGTGCCTAATTCCTGATGAAAGCCCATCCATGGATCTGGGCATCAACCTTCTCATGCTTCTGTCATGCAAAGTCTGTTTTACAACAGGATCCTGTTGGACTGGCTGGGGCAAAGTTGTCATTACATCCAGAGACAGTGTGACCCAAGCTCTGTCTGGAAGAGTTTTGGATATGTCTTCATTACAGAGCAACATGTAATGTGCATCCAGCTGGTCCTGTGATGACAAGGAAACTCCTCAGGTCATGGGAGCATTCAGGTGGAAAGAGACCTCTGGAGCTTGTCTAGTCCAACCTCAGCTCTCCAAGGTTTGACAGCCCTGGTGCAGCCTGTCCCAAAGCCTTGCCATTTGGAGACATGCAAAGGATGGCTTTGCCCTGCACTGCAGGAGAGTCTTGGTCCTTGAGGAGTCTTCCAGACTTGGCCACCATGAGGGAACCTGCAGCTGATTTCATCACCACAGAGGCCCCCACCACCGAGGACACACAGCACAGGTTTAGGCAAGCCAGACCCTTCTACAATATGACTGCCAGAGAGATGTCCACACCCTGGGTTATTTTAAAGCTCTCTCACCACCATCACCCAACCTCCCTGAGCCCGGCCCCAACCACAGAGCACCTGGCAGAGGAAAGTTTAATCCCACAGGGATGGGCAGGAGGAGGAAGTGCACTTGGTGGCTGAAAGCCAAGAGGTGATGCAAGGCTGCTGGTCCAGCCAGTGCCACCCAACCCACCAGGTCCTGCTGGATCTCACAGAGCTGCTCCACACCTTTCTCTGAGCACAGGGCTCTGATGGCTGCTGGACATCCCTGACCATGGGAAGGTCTCATCCTGCTTTTGTGGCCAAGCATGTTTTGCTTCCCTCCTTCAGTGCCTGATGCAAGGGTGCTAGCTGGCCAAGGCCAAAGCTCTGGTAGGTCTGAAAGCCCTGAGAAATGTCACAGAGCTGTCCCACAGCTGAAAGGGTCACTCACAGGAGACCTTCTAGGCACCTCAGACAGCAGCTGTCAGTGCTCCTGTCCTTACTTTCTCAGCTGCAGGGTGCTCAGCACACTGGCTGGGCACCCATTTGCTCTCCCCAGGGACAGATGCTCCTCTGCCCTGCTCCACATTCCCCATCACTAACACAAGGCCTTTTTCCTCCCTTCTTTCTTCCTCTGCCCACCCAGTCTAAGGAAAAACTTTTCTTCTTACCCACTGCAGTTCACTAAGGGCTGCTTTTGGAGTCCTACATGCAGGACCACCGACAGTCTGTGTAAAACCCATAGCCATAAGAAGAAGCTGCATGCTGGTACCTACAGCAGTAACTCTCATACTCACTAAACCTGTCATCCCAGTCTGGATTTTCTTTTAATAATCAGACAGAAGTAAATGATTCACTTGTTGCTCATCTGAAGTTTGCTTTTTTCCTCCTGGAAAGCATTTCTTTGGGAGGGATGAACCTGAATTGCCCCTGTTTCTCAGTACTGACCATGCCAACAGAGAAGCCAAATGTGCCTAGGCATGGGATGGCAGGAGTGAATCCATCACCACATTTGTGTGCCTTCTCTGAAAATCTGCTGATTAAAATGAAGTGCTGCTATTTCCCTGTTTCAAGCCTCCTTGTCCCGTTTTTTCCCAGTTTATTCCAGAGGACCCCTTCCACTGCCACCCAACAAACAAAAAGAGAGGGATTTTTTTGCTGTTGCACTGGGGCATGGTACCTCTGGAGCTGCCTGTCTTTCCCAGAAGAGTGGAGCATGAGGAAAAGGATTGCACCCGCTACTTGTGTCTGTTTATTTACAGTGTAAACAGCTTCTGTGCTGGAGCTTTGAAGAGGCGCCACACATTTGTATGTCAAGATCCCTCCACGCTCTGTGCGGTTTTCCCACGTGATCTGAGCACTTCAGAGAGGAAAGTTTGCTCCTTTGCCTCCTTCCTGGAGAGGATGAGGAGGGCCAGAGTGATGCAGAGCCCCAGTGAGGGGTAATGCCTTCAGTGAAGGAGGTTTGGGCTGAATTATCCTGTTTATGGTAACCTGATGCAGCTCTGCTAACGAGCGGTAATTTGGTAAATCCCCATTAGGCTGTTGATCATGAGCCCTAAAGTGACTCTCAGGAAGTTGTGGCTCCCATCAAGCTCAGCTGAACTGCAGCAGCAGGAATAGCTACCTGCCTGGACTGAGAACTGGTTTTGAATAAAATAGATGAAAATAGACAGATAAATAGTTAAAGAGATAAATTGATATATCACAGACAAAAATAATTAAATAACTTCTGGAATTATCTCCCAAAATAGCTGTGCAACAGATATTTAAATGCTATGGGGCACAGCATCTGCTTGCAGGGGATTATCACCACTGCAAAATCAGTATTTGCTAAAAATCCCTTTGGTGAACTCAAGAAAGCCTTTTAATAAAGCAAACCCACGGCAGCTTCTCACCACACTCACAACCTCTTGGGTTTGACAGAAGCAATGATGGATGTCAGAAACCTTATCTTGGCAAAACAGCTCCTAACAATTCCCTAACCCCTGAACACGATTGTTATCCGCTAAGTTGCCTGCCTTACCTATTTACTATAAGTTATGAGTATGACCCAATAAACCCAGGCTACTTTATTCAGTTGGTTAAATATTAGATTTACATCACTTCAAAATTAGGAATGGGATTTACTCTTGTGTCTTGAAATTCTTGGTGGCCACATAACTGTGCTCCAAGGAGATGGAGCTCAGATGGTGCTCAGATGGTGTGTGCCCTGTGAGGTGCTCAGCAACCAGCTGACAAAGAAGAGAAATGGGTACATTCCCAAATCCCAGGTCGATTAGTGTGCTTGCATGGATTTCCTTTCCACATCACGCCTCTACTGTCACCCCTGTGATTTGTACTGTGTCTGGAACATCTGCAGCTTCCCATCACGGCTAAACCCTGCTAGAAGAGACCCCATCCCAACCAAGCCTCGTGGAGTACTGGGCATGGAGGCACAGGAGCACCAGTGGGAATAATCTGGTATTTTGCATCAGAAGACAGGAGGAAATGGCCTCAAGTTGTGCCAGGGAAGGTTTAGGTTGGATATTAAGAAAAATTTCTTCAAAGGTTTGTCAAGCATTGGGACCGGCTGCCCAGGGCAGTGGTGGAGTCACCATCCCTGGAGGGATGTAAAAGATGTGTGGATGTGGCTCTTGGGGACACGTTTTAGTGGTGACCTTGGCAGTGCTGGGTTAACAGTTGGACCTGATGATCCTAAATTATTTTACAGCTTGAATGACTGTATGATGTTATGTTTAGAAAGCCACTCTCTCCTGTCACCTTGCCTGCTCCAAGGACTCAGCTTTGCCTGTAAATATCTCAGTTGTGCTCTGACTCAAGCCCTTTATGGTGGCTTATGGAACATCCCTGAATGCTTTCCTGAAGCCCCCTGCATGACCTCTGCTGGGGTGTGAGGGCTCTTGAGTGTCTCTCCTCTCCCTGGTGGCCATGCCTGGCTTTGGTGGCAATTTTAAGAGACTTGCCTGTGAGTGGCTTCTGCATCGCAAGTGGCTTTTGCCACGAGTGAGGTGGGCAGGAGGACACAGGACACCAAGCAGCCACTGGTGTCCCTTCAGGTTTGTGCTGCTTTTCAACCAGACACAAGGTGTGACTATCACAGTGTGCTCAGGTGGCGCAGCATCACTTATGCTGCCTTCTAAGGAAAAAGACCCAATAATTCCGTGCTCCCAAGAGAATCCCTGTGGGAGAAGAAGAACGAGGCAGAGGTGTGTTTGCACACCAGCCTCGCAGATCCCCGACCCTTGATGCCATTCCCTGGGTTGAACCCCTCTGCCTCAGCAAAGCTGTCCCCTCCTGACCTTGAGCTCTGCCATGGGGCTCCACACAGCTGCAAAACCCCTTCTGCCCCCATGGGCTCTGCCATGCCCGTGGGATGGTGCAGGGGATGCAGCACTTTAGGGATCAAGGGCCACGGCTGCTGTGTGTGGGTGAGGCTGCCTCAGCCTGGAGACCCAGCAGTTAATTTGTTTGTTTCCTTTCTGTATAGGATATTGTTACCAAAAAAAGAAAATTAGGTGGGGAGGTGGGGAGGCGGGGGGGAGGAGAGAGAAAAAAGAAAGGCTGAGGCTGAATGATGAAAAGGCCTCTCTCCTGCAGCTATGAAATCTCACCCGGAAGGCGGCCAGGGGAAGTGTCTTCCAGCGGGGTACAAAGTCAGCAGCAGAGCTTTGAACTCGGGGGAACTCCACAGCAGCTCAGAGCCCTGCCAGGGAGCCCCAGCTGTGCATACCTCAGCTGCAGCTGAGGGAGCTGGGGCTGCATCCTGCACCCCTGCTCTGCTCCGGGATGGGCGCAGCACTGGGCTCAGACCTGCCCATGGAAAGGCGGCTTTGCTGGGCAGGAACAAGTAGGACTGACCTTCCTTGATGTTCTGTCTTGTTTTGGGATGGGTCATCCTGAGCTTGTCCCTGGAGTGTGGTGCATGGTCACCCTTCCCTGGCCCAGAAAGGCTCTGCTGTCCCCTCACCTGTCCCCTGGCAGTTCATGGGTCCTGCTGCACACCTCCATCACCACCACTGGGCTCTGATTAAACCAAATCCCTTCACCACAGGTGCTCTGAATACTCCAAACAGGGGAAGGTTTTACTCAAATATGGTAACCAAAAAGCTGGGTTTGGAAGGGATCCCAAGTTACTTGGGGGAATTTGGGCAATTATCCCACCATGCCTTTTTTTAAATTTTAATTTCTCTGTAATGATTTCAGAGGTGCCTTTTCCCCATCTCATTTACAAGTGAAAACACTCAGTTAACTAAACTGAGGAAGGAGTTTAAAAATTAATTTAGGTGCCTCAAAATGAAAGTAAACTTTGGGAGAAGCAGTGCGCTCTGTATGGAACTCTAAGCCAGGTGGAGGTGCTGCTGCTGGACTTTGTTTTTTGCTGAAGTGTCCCTCACCTTGTCGCCAGTCCTGGTGTGGTGGGGTCTCTGGGGAAAGTGCATCAGTATGTGGGCCCATTTTTTGTGGTGGATCACAACTGGGCCAGGCAGGAAGAAAACAACACTGTGAGTCTCCAGGAGAGGGGTGAAGCAGAGCAGCATCAGGCTTGGAGCCTCTTCTCCAAATTACCCCTAATACCCCCAGCAGCAGCCTTTGCCTGCCAGGTGCAACACCTCTCCTCCCTTATCTGCAGCTAATCCCTTAAACAGCCGTTTGAAGGAGATTTTTGCAGTATTTGCCCATGAAACAACTCCCAAATTTGCTGTTTTCTCAAGGACTTAGAGCCAGTGGATCATGCTGCTGTTCCCAGGGATCCGGTGACAGGCACCTCCACCCCTGGGAAAACACTGCCCAGCCCAGAGCGGATGGGACGCCACAAAATAAATCTCCATGTCGTGGGTATTTCTTGGGGCTGTAATCCCCAAATAAACATCCTGCCACTTGAACCTGTTGTCAGGAGCATGATGGTCACCATCCACAGGAAAGATGCCGTGACAAGCTGCCACCGGTCCAGGGATGGGGCGAGAGGATGGAGGTGATGAGCATAGATTTTGGGCTGGTTTTGGGATGATGGTTTGGCTGGGGTTCAGCCTATCTTCATGCTGGGGAGCAGTGGGACCAGCTCTGGTGTCCCCAACATCAAAGGATGTGGATCTGTTGCAGCAACTCCACAAAGATGCTCAGAAGGCTGGAGCACCTCTACTATGGAGAGAGGATGAGAGCTGTGATTGTTCAGCCTGGAGAAACTTCAGAGAGACCTTCTAGCACCTTCCAGTGTCTAAAGGGGCTACAAGAGAGCTGGGGAGGGATGTTTTACAAGGGTATGTAGTAGCAAGGAGAAATGGCTTCAAACTGACACATTTAGATTGAATATTAGGAAAAAATTATTTATTGTGAGATAGTGAGACCCTGGCACAGGTTATCCAGGGAAATTTTGGCTGTCCTGTCCCTGGAAGTGTCCAGAGTCAGGCTGGATGGGGCTTTGGCTGACCTGGTCTAATGGAAGATATCCCTGCTCATGGCCAGGGATTGGAACTAAATGATCTTTAAGGTCCCTTCCAACTCAAACCATTCTGTGATTTTATGATTTCTGGGGTACCCACACTTAGACACACCCTACAGTCAGTTTTATTTTCTGTGCTGAGGAATGAACCCTGGGGAGCCTGTGAAGGATGGGCAAAGGCACCTTCCTGTTGTGCCTGGATTACTCATCCCAAGGCTGGCTGGTACAAACCAACCCGTGCACAACCAGTTTGACTCATCTGCCTCACAGCATTCGTGCAGGGACACCCTCGGACCACTCTTGAGCCACCTGGAGATGGAGGGGATTTCCTGAGAGCACACACCCCACGAGAGTGGGAGCACTGCCTGGACAAGGACTTCAATATTCTCTCTCCCACTGAGAGTGAAACAATGCCATCGTTTGAGCAGGGTGGTGCTTAATTAGCTTTTACCTGAAGAAAAAGGGGGCGGTGGTGGATGGAAGGAGGTGCAGGGAGAGCGCAGCAAAAGACCACGAGAAAATCCCCTTTTCCCAGTGCGGAGAGGGACGTTCCTGGGTGCTGCGGCCTGAAACACCTGCTGCCCGGAGGGAAAGCAAGTTCCCAGGAAATGCAAGAAAGGCACTTTCCAATGTGGAATATGTTGAAAAGCACAGAGGA
>VXBB01018768.1:0-26875 GCA_013399915.1 Illadopsis cleaveri
TCCCTTCCCCCTTTCCTTTCCTTTCTATGTAGCCTTCCTTATAGGAAGGCAAAACATGAACTGTTGTGTAACAAGGTACAAAAGCTGAAATATTGCATCATATTTCATAATTTTTAAGAACTACTTAATACAGACAAAGCAGCTTATCCCTTCTCTGTCTGATTCAATTAATAATTTGAGACTGGATTGTTTGCATCCCAGTTGAGTCCATTACTATTATTTTGTCAAATTAGTCTCTCCTACTTCCCCTCAAGGAATATATAAGCATTTACATTAGGAAAAGACCAATACAAACTGACTTAATGAATTATTAAAAGTCAGGCAAAACAGGAACCTAGCTTCCAAAACTCTGGGTAAAAGCCTTAGCAGCCAGCTTACTGCCCATGTCAAATAACATTCCTTATCAAAACTGTGATATTTGTGACAAATATACCAGCTTGCAAATATACTGGAGATGTATTTGTTGAGGCAAAAGAACGTGGTCTCAGTGGTTTTGTGAACTCCTCTTGATAATTTTGGTCCAGTATTATTAGGAGATGCACATACCACATTAAAAGAGCTGGAAGTTTTACATAATTAATATCTTGCCTGCAGGGCAAGTGTAACAGCACTAAGCATTGTGTCCTCTACAACAGTGACATTTTACTATTATATTGTGTTGTTCATGTGCAAAATCTCTACAACCATGACAGTAATTTTTTGTATTAAATTATTGCTCAGATTTTGAAAACTAAATAACAATTTAAAACACAACATCCAAATTAAAAGCACTGCTTTATATGCGGTTGCAAATTTCTTCTTTTAATCTTTCTTCTTGTCTTTCTCTTTTTCACATCACTTTTCTTGCCGGAAGGAGGGTCCATATATGTTTTTACTGGCTAGATGTCTATCATATTAATTCCAGCAAAATTACTTTCCTTAAATGATCATAGCAGAAATTCCCAAGGTAACATAAAGCAAGAACGATTCCATGTTTACAAATGACAGGGCATGCCACCAGGGTCTAAAACAACAAATATTAGAAAAAGGCATTTTTGTTCTGAAAGATTTCCTTATTTTCTTATTTTATGGTTACTAATCATCACTGATACATTTCTTCATTATGTTTCAGATATTTAATATTTACTATGTATAACTAAAAGATCTATGGTTTTAATGGGGACTGAGGTTTTGATTTCAAGTCTTAAAAAATTTCCCAGAATAGAAAGTAGAAAAAAAAAGAAATTGTGGATGTTTGAAGAACTTTTTTATCTCTTAGACCAGCACACAGGTGTAAATACTTTAAAAAAAGCAGGGATGTTCACTATAAGTCATTTTGGTTGTCTGATAGATGAAATAACATTTCAGCTTACAATGTTTTACAATCTCTCCAGCTTTGTCTTTTTTTCTCAGAACATCTCTGTAAACATATCCATATACTTTAAAAATACCTTTTTGATCTTGCACACTTAACAATTGTATTATTAAAACAAACAAACAAACAAACAAACAAACAAACATAAAAATTCCCTGCAACTCCTAAAAACAATTCATATAGAGAAGACATCCTGTCTGATAATCCACCACCTTGGTAGATTATCAGAACATCATCAAGACATGTTCTCAAATCATTTGGCATTCCTGACAAGGTGCACAGAACTCCATTTACAATACATCTGACCCAGTGCTTCAGACAAACCCACAGAATGTTATTTCTTCACTTTTATTCCATTGCAGATGGTTCTTAGTTCCAAAATCCATAGAGTCCATTTCTTCTGTTATCTTTTGCAATCTGCCAGCATAAAGCAGTGAGATGAATATGTTGTGGGAGGGTGATATAATGTACCTTTTCATCTGCCCAAGACATAATTGTTCTTGCTTTTCCTCCAACTTCTGCCAGTAAAGAGGAAGGCTTATATCTGATCTGGATAAACTGGAAGTGATACTGATTAATGAGGAAATATTTCTCTGATTAGATGAAGTATATAGCCTAGCCTTCTAATGAGGCCCTTTAGAATACTAATTAAGAAGCCCTTGGTTTTCCCAGGGGGACAGATTATACCTGTTGTCACAAATACAGTTCTTGAAGGGAATAGGCTGAATATTTCCAGTTGGATATGTTGTTCTTCATTTCAAACAATTGCTAAAGAAAATTATTTTCTGAGACTTTTGAGGGAGATTTTTCAATAGTCTGAGATTTTTACTGAGATTTGGTGTCATTGCCATGTCTCTCAGATGTCTTGCTCAACAATTGTAATTTTTCATTTAATATTACCTTACCCAGGTGTGAGTGGTGCATATAGAGATGGTGGCTGGACACATCAGAAAGAGACACTGGCTCCATATTTGACAAATATTTTTTTGGGAAGCATGACAGTTATGGCAGGAAAGAAGTATATTTGCCAGTGGACTCAAGATCTATAGCCCTTTAATTAGCAGCACATACTCTTCCTCAGCTCTTTCAAGTGAAATTTGTTCTGTGCTTTACGAAATTGCATTATCTTGTTGAATGAAACACTAGAAATTATCCAGAATTAAGCAGGTTTCAAATTATGATGTGATGCACCATATTATGTTAGATGTTTTGTACTGTTTGTCTGTTTTAAAGATTTCCCTACTTCCACACATAGAAACAATTCTCATTATGCTGTGTTCAGGTTCTGAACAGGAAGTTCCTTTCCCTCCTTCATGCACCCCCTTCTACTGAGTTAAGTAACAGATAAATAAAGGTTTTAGGGGTTTTTTCTGATTTTTTTTCTGAAGCTGCGAAGACTTCTATTCCAGAATATATTGTTCCATAAATCACATAATATACAAAGAATTTTTAAAATGAGACATCTGAGATCCCTCCTTTTCCCAAATAAGTGTTCCTATTGCTATTCTTTGGCACTATTTGAATTTTCATGAGTATGAGTATACAGTCAGAATACAAAAGCTTTCAGAAACTACCTCTTTAGAAATATTCTGTATGCTCTATGTGCAACAGAAATTTATGGCTGACCTGGTGATACAGACAGAAAACATGACTGAATGCCAGCTTTCTTTGTTTGCCTGTAACGCTGCCACATAACAATCTAGAATGGGTCAGGTTGGAAGTTGCAACCATCCTGCTCAAGCAGGGTCATCCCAGAGTACATGGCACAGAACTGCATTCAGATGGGTTTTGAATATCTCCAGTGAAGGAGATTCCACAGCCTCTCTGGACAGCCTGTTCCAGTGCACGGTCACCCACTCAGTAAAAAAAGTTGTTCCTCATGTTCAGGTGGAACATCTCCTACTGCTTGTTGTCTCTTTTAATATTGCTCAGCACCACTGAGCAGAGCCTGGCTCCACCTTCTTGACACCCTCCCTTTAGATTTTTATAGACTGAGATGAGGTTCCTGGCTCAGTTGCCTCCTCCTAAGACTAAATAGGCCCAATTCTCTCAGACTTTCCTCATAAGAGAGATGCTCCAGTCTCTAAATCATCACTGTAGCCCTCCACTGGACCTACTCCAGGAGCTCTATGTCTCTCTTATCTTGAGGAGCCCAGAACTGGACACAGCATTCACCTCCCTCAACCTACTGGCAATGCCCTTTCTAATGTACCACAGGACACCATCAGCCCACTTGGCCACAAGGACACACTGCTGGCTCANGGCCACAAGGACGCACTGCTGGCTCATGGACAGTTTGTCCACCAGCACATCCAGGTGCTTCTCCACAGAGCTGCTTTTCCTGTACTGGTGCAGGGGATTGTTCCTCCCCAGGTGCAGGACCCTGCCCTTGCCTTTGCTGAATTTCAGGCATTTCTTCCCTGCCCATCTCTCCACCCTGTTGAGGCCCTTCTGAAGGGCTGCACAGTACTCTGGGGTATTGGCCACTCCTCACAGCTTTGTGCTCTCTCTCAGTGAACCTGCTGAGGAGACATCTACCCCATCACCCAGGCCATCTATGAATAAGGCAAACAATACTGGGCCCCATAGAGGACTCTGATGGTGACTGCTAGTGAGAGGGCTCCAGCTAGACCCAGGCCCTCTGGGACCTGCTGTTCAGCCAGGCTTTATCTACAAAATATTTATCAGCTTTTTATCAGGTTTTATCTCTAAATACAGAAAATATTTTCTAACTAGCTGATAAAAAAACATGCCTTCAACTTACTAACAGGCAGGGAACACAGTATCAAGATTTTCTCAGGCAAGTATTAGCTTGTCTTCCATGAGAAATGAAAAACAGTATTTCACAGGAATTCACAGGCATACTTAAATCTCCATAAAGAAAAAGTCCTCTTGCAGAAAGAGTCAGGAATTGTTAAAACATTATCTTAAGTCATATCATTACTCATTTGGATCACCAGATCCAACGTGCAATCAATTACATTGAAATGCTACATTAAGGCAACCATGAATCTACAAAACTGAAAATCAGCATACTTATCTGAATGGAAGTAAAACAGAGTAAACTCTAAAGAATTAAGAGTCTTAGGAAGAAATTCACCAAGATCATTTTGATAATAATGAAATCAGTAGAAGAGGAAATCATTATATACATGAGTGAAGATAAATACCAATAATTAAAAAAGATAATTATAAGCACCTATGAGAAATGTTAATAGCTTTCTTCTAATCCCACTCTAGGGGCCAATTATGGCAAAATAATTTCTCCACAGTTGATTTAAAAAAAAAAATCAGAATGAATAAAGTAACAAATTTCAGATCTTGCAACTGGTCTAAACTAGCATGTAGGGTTATAATTTAATTAAAACTAGATAAAATTATAAGTTTTTATGGAAGAGAAAAATATTTCTAAAGGTATATTATCTCACTTAACACCATCATTAAAATTCTTGCTTTATACCTATGGAATAGTATTTCAAGGTAATGAATTTGCTGGATTCTGGCAACAATTTTCACTCTCTGTACTTAATAACTTTAGAGCTTGGACTTTGCAGCTTTTCACAGAATCATCTTCCCTTTGCTTAGATCTAATGATAATCATTCCTTTTATTTTGCCTGAAACCTGTCACAAACTTTTTCTTAGTAAATATAAATCAATACTAAAGACCAAAATCAAGTATTTCCGCCATAGAAGTTAAAAATGGATAACCAATTTCCTTAAAAATGCCAAGAAGAAATGCTTCTTTTAGAGTTAGTAAGCCAAGAAATCTAATTTTATTGCTTCATAAATTCTCACTGAAGTGTGATGGAAGTACAGCTAAGGTGCCTCACAACAGAACAAGGGAATTGAATTAGAAACTTTATTCCAGGTTTCTGATGAAGGCTTCATCCCATCTGATAAGTAGTAATTCTGTCAGGGGAATGAAGTGAGGCCTGAAATGTATCAGACTTACGTAGTCACATGAGTTAATGTTTTTGGTGGATCTTTCATCAGAGGTTTACTAAAACTGCATCAAACTGGAGATACAATGCTGCTAACTGATAGTTACTCAGATGTATTTGAAGTAAATCTGATCCAGTAATCACAAATTCATTGCAGTCATCCAACTTCCATCCAGAAGTATTTTATGCCTTGATATAGTCCTCCAGTTTAAACAATATGATTAGGCTGGACCAAAAGAAAAAAATAAATAAAAAAGCTGTATGTGGGCTACTCCAACTGAGGTTGAAATACCAGTTTAAGGATGATCAACCTTATTTCCACTTAAAATGAGCTACTTAGCTTCAACTTTGGAGAGAGGATGAAGCTGTTTTTGGCCTGATAAAACCTAGTATATCTTGTCAGTACTGTCAATTAATCCTGAGCTGGTTAGCTTTCTATAACCAGCCTAAATGAAGAACTGCCCCTTTTCAACCATAGGTATAATATGTGGCCAGAGGAAACTTTTGCAAATTCCTCTTTTCGGATGCATCAAACAGCTGTCCTGTTTTAGCTGGGACTTACAACCTCACACAGTCTTCAAGTTACCTCAGAGATAGAAATAGTTTCCCTGAGAAATATTTTCACAAGGTAGAGGTCACCTCTTCTACCTAGTGATTGCATGAAAAAGACTACAACATAGACACTATACAAACAACTTCGACTTTTGTTATTTGAAGATTCCATGATAACTAAAAATTATAGGTTTATATTAACAACAGAAGTACACAACAACCTATTCTGAAAGAATGTAAGATATCAAAATGTAAAATTACACACTGAAAAATTATTTCAAAAAAATTTAATAGATTTTTAACATATCAATTCTAAATTTCTGTCTCAACAATCACTTCCAAAAAACCTTGCTGTAATTAGAAATGCCTGAGCTGTATTGTTTGTCACAGACATGCACTGAGGTAAGCCTCTGTTCCATAAATCCCAGGAATGAATGAGGAAGAATTGTGACCTCATGTTACTGCCTTTCCTTATTATATACAGAGTATGTCAAATTAGGCCATGGATTGGAAAGTTGCTCTAGCTTAGTGGCACAAAAAGACAAGTAAAATCATTCCATGTTACTTCTGTTTGCCTTCAGCAGGAAGTGGGACACTCTGGTGGTGTATATATAGTAATAGACAGATTTTAGGTGCAGAAAGCTGAATTACTCAGGCATGGTACCTTTTTCTCTTAGCTAAACTCATAGAAGAGGAGAGATTTGTCACTAATTGGTCTATGAACAGGAGTAAAAATAAGATTGTGAAGTCCTCAAACTCTACAAGAGGGCACCTTGTAAACATTTGTCCTATGCAGCCACAGAAATATGATATAAAGAACACATAATTATGAAAGTTTCACATCTGACATTAGTGGATTACCATTTACCAATAATTCCAAGCCACTTGTATTTCATGCTCATAAGAAAGCTCAACTGAGCATATGAGCCATTGAACTTTGATTGTCATATGCATACAATCATCTGATTAGGTGTACCTTCTTAGTTTGTTACTTTGATTCTACTGAGATTTCTTTTTTTTTTTTTTGCTGTTCCTTTAATTTGTTTCTTGACTGCTCCACTGATGCACATTAATTAGCATTCATTTTTCCAAGAAACCATGCTGGATAGCAACAGCATCAAATTTAGAAGACGCAAACCTAGAGAACATTCTTAGAACATTTAAATCAGTTAAGTTTAGACATTCATTTGAAGGCCTTTGAATAAAATTCTGGTTTTAATACCTTGTGCTAAGGTCACTGTTTTGGGAAGAGGGAACAAGTATGTTTTGCATTAAAAAGGCACCAAGTAGCATTTTCCATGTTGAAAGGCTTAGCTCATTCCATATTGTCAAGTCCTAAAAGGCTATTAATTGTAACCACCAGTCTAGATTACTGCATGAAGTACCATGGCCCCCTGTATAAGCAAATAAATAAACAAATACATTACAATAGAAACAACTAGAAGGAATGGCCAGTGCTTTAAAGATCCAAGCATCATTGTCATGCTATTGTAAAATTCTGTAAAACTTTATCAGTGTGCATTAAATTCCACCATTTAATGGAATCATGTTTCTTTTACGGTTCTGAATTTGAATAGATAATGGAATACTTAATAGTTTCCAATGGCACTCCTACCTGTCACTCTCATCTTGATTTTGAAGGTAGCAGTTGATTTTGTTGACTAAAAAGCTAAATAAACGACCATATAGAGATTTTGCCAAGAGATCCCGGTAAAAATCTGCAATCTCTATAGTGTGCCTCCGAACAATTGTGTCTCCTAAGAGGAAAAGCAGAAAGAGGAGATGAAAGTGTGCTGGAAACTTGGCCTTAAGTAATTTTAGTTACAGTAAATTTAGCTACAGTTACTTCTCCTTTGCCAAACATTTACATGGTGTTAGCTTTTTTCTGAAGCCTCCCATGCAAGATGAGAAGGCTGTCAACACTCAAAAGATCTTAAGTTTGGAAATACATGCCTTTTTACTTTGTTCAAAAGAAATGTGTATGAGTACTACACACAACTAATATTTTACTGAAAATACTTTACTGAAAATAATCCCAAGACACTCCTGTTGATTACAGTTCTTACTAATACTCTCTATTAATATATAATCTGTTATCTTGACACACTTTTGTAATATTAATCAAGTTAGGAGCATCACAGTGTGAAACTGCTTTGTTCCATATTACAAAGGCATTTTTAATTTGGTGGCCCAGTCTGATTTACTGTATGGCAGATAAGCCTACATATTTCTCAGAGGGAATATTTACAGGACCATACAAGAAATAAGGAACAAAACCAGACAGCTTTTACATTTTTTAAATCAGAAGGCTCAAAATGCCACCATGTCTGATCTATGATAATTTAAGCTTGGAAAAGATTACCTTTAAAATACTGAACATCAGTTGTTAGGGCTGAAGCAAGCTCATCTGGTGAAACCTGCAGCATCCCTGCCACTGAAAGGAAAAGAAAATGTAAAGAAAGACTGATCCATGCTATACTGCATATTTCATTTTTTACAAGAGATTTTCTTTTGTAGATTTCTTTTCGAACAGTGAAAGAATCCAAACATTAAAGAAAAGTGTCCTGTCACAGGAGTAATCAAAATTAACCAACACATAAAATAGGATTACTATAATCAGTACTTTGTCAAGTTTGAACGTATCTGTATATTACATTACAGCTTTCCCTTCAATATTACTCAGGATTTTCCCCAGGGTTTGGCAGACTTTCTGTGGTATTAGAGTGAAGGTATGCTGCTTATTGGCATTCTGTATCCATAAGTCACTTGGAGGAGATTTAGTAGTGACCAAGAGGGCAAACTTCAAAGCACAGAAACAAGAGAACCTTTTAAGACACAGATTTTGGATGCAAGGAATTCAATTCAAGGCAAATTGTTCAGCTGTTGACAAGCAGTGCAAAAGCATTTCAAAACAAGAATGCACAAAGTGCACTGTACAATTTTTTTGGCAAGCGATAGCATTAAATATGACATTTAATTAGCTAATTTGCAATACTGGCATTTTATTTCATCCCATAAAAATCTGTGATTTATAAAACATCCAAGTCAATTGGACACTGTCTTCCCACAGTAACTTATGAATTTTCAGAAGTAATTTTTTTTTGTCTCCCTGGAATTTTGTTTCCATCTGTCGGTGGAACAGCGCAACTTCCCTGCTGTGGGGCCAAGTAGGGGATGCTCCAAGGTCGTGTCCTACTGACCTTGTTCCAGTAGCTGCAGGTCAGACACGAATGCTGTCTCAGCATCTGTCAAAGCCGTAAAGCGAATGTCTCCAAGATGCAGAATTGCTGAGAGAATCACAAATAGGTTCTCCACCTCCTGCACACATTTTTTTTTTCAGAATTAAAGATAAAGAAAAGAAAAGATCTGTTGGACACATCAGTGAAAGGCAATGCTTTATAAAAATACAAATTCTGTTAGTTTGTATCATCAGCATTTGGTAGGTTGGAAAGCACTCACACGTGAATTATCAACAGGAAATTTGAAATCAAACTGGAGCCTAGCTAGGACATGAACCGAAAAAACCCAACTTTTTATTTCCTTTGTTTTAATGTAAGTCACATTAACCATTAAGTTAAGAAAGTTTTTCTGAATGTGATAAAAATACTGAAATATCTTTAATGAATGCATTATTCCTGCAAGAAATAAAACATATCTTGTCCATGGAGAATTTCCATTGATACAATTTCTATATCTGGGAACTGCAAGCATTTTTTTGCCTCAGCCAACTGAATTCACAAACAAAGTGTCTAGCTCTGTAGGTTCCTGGAATTAAAAGCTGTAATTAAGCTCTGAAAGAAACAAAAGCAACTTTCCTTACCCTCACAATTTCCCTCCAGATTTGCATTTTCTTCTGTGATATCTCAGATTGTGAATCAGGTATCTTTAGGGGCAGATTTTTCCTGGCCTCATTTTTATCACAGCAAGAATAAAACTAAGTTTCTTCAGTTGTTTTGGTTGGTTAATTATATTTAAAATATTTTTAAATTCAAGGAAAAATATGATCCATGGAATATGAACCTTAAATCCTAGAATATGGAAAGCATTGTGTGTTTTTGGAAGGTTTTTTTTAAGGTCAGTTTTATAACAATGGTGCTTCTAAAAATGGTAAAACAGGAAACTTGATATCCACTATAACATTAAATGGCACTATGTACAGCAGCTAATTGATAATTCTTGAAATATTTTTGAAAAATAATATTTAGATCTGATTCTGTTTAAACTGCAGAATTTGTAGATTAAGATTATAAGCACACTACTAATTAAATACTTAGTTAATATATCCTCTTTTTTTTTTCTCAAGTTTTCTTCTTTTTCTTTTTCTTTTTCTTTTTTGCATATTCCTTTCCCTGAGAAATATGCCAATCATCAAAGGGCATTAGAAAAGCTTACAGTCTTTCTGGGATAGACTATAGCTCCTCCAGTGCTGTTTAAGTAAGTTTGCTTCTCTAAACTGCACTTTAAGACAAGAACCTCTTACTGTATGAGTGAGATGTCAGTAGGGCAACAGTGTATTTTAGTATTACACAGTACCAAATCCGAAGATTCAAAAAAATCCAATATATACAGAGAAAGTCTGAACAAGGTAACTCTTAAAATAGAAGAAGTTATGCTAATGTAGTGTTCAAACTAGGGTGCTATACTCTGCTTCTTGGGTGTCTCAGGCAAGATTAAATTGCACAGTAGCACTGCACACTCCTTACTCGTAGATTAACTCCTTCACAACTGGTTTGAGGATGACTGTGCAGCACTGAATGGCAGTGGGCTGGGATGGCTTTTGATTCTGGTGATTTTGGTAAGGTCTCAGGTATATTTCACATCCCAGATTCTCAAACACTTTTTCATTGTGTAAGATGCATGTTCCCCCACCTTTAAACAGTAATTGTTTTTAATAAACATTAACATACTTTGGAAGATATCATTAATGACTGCTAAGGAATTTTTATGTAGTTCTCCAAAATGATTATCTACTCTATCATTAAATGTGGCTAGGTAGTCCGGGAATGATACATACAGGCCTCTCCATGTACCTCAGAAGTAATAGCTAGAAATTTTAGGAACGTGTTTTATCTACATATTGGCTTCTAATATTCAACACAGGGGATCAGCCTGCAGTACTTGGGAGTGACACAGATTTCTTGCCCCCTAAATATTATATTATACTAATGCTGCCTGAATACAGACCAGCCTTCAAGATGTTGACGCTTTTCTGAGAGGTAACTTCTTTTCAAGAATTCTGAGCAAAAAGAAGTAGTGGACTCAAAAGAATACTGTATATGAAGAATTCTCAGGCAGTTACTGCAAACTTATAAATCATGATTCATTCAATTATTTACTTATTGGCTGAACCCCTTCCTCAATATAATAAAAACATTAATGAAAGAGCAAGAGAGATCTGTGAAGCTGTGAACACTGGTCTAAATCCAGAAATGTCTGGACTTTCTGTTATTGATATCTACTAGTACAGAGCTTGAGCCACTAAGAGTAAGGAATAATATTGTCAAATATAGCCAATTTGTTCGATTTTGTACATGGACTCATGAACATTAATGAAAATAAACCCTACTCTTCATTACATTGAAAGGTGACATTTTTTACTGCCTTAAGTAGGGAATGCCAAACAGCTCCATGATGTACCACCACCTCCACAGAAGTCTATCTCCCACCTAAATAACAGCTTCAGCAGATTCACAAATTTTTTTGCTCATAGCCCTTGATCCTTTTTTGTTACAAGTGCTCCCCATCTTTTATTTTTAATGGTGTTTTAACTTAGAGTTATATTAACTTTTTGTCCCCTTTTTTCTAATGACATTGTACAGGGGTAAGTTCTTACTTACTTCTAAAACTACTGTTGCCTATGTATTTCTCTTGCAGAAGTGTTCCAGCTACAGTGTGCCAGGTATATACATAGGTAAGATAGATGGGGAGTTTGTTAAGCACTGCAGTATCCTGAAGGGATGCACAGTTTACATGAGTTCTTATATTCATCCTTCTGTTTCTTCTGATTTCTGTCACACCTCTGTCCTCCAGAACCTGCTCTTGATTAATTTTCCAAATTATCTTCTTCATTACTTTCATAGGATTAAAGACAAACAGCAGGCCTGCCTTCTTGTTGCTTTTGGGGAATTAAGTCAGCACTTTCAAGTTATCTGGCTCTAATTTTCCTTGCCTAAATAGGTATTTACTTCTTTTCAGGTGCTGTTAGCATATGTGTCTTTCACAAAATTAAAAAGGATGGGGAGATAATCAGGAAGAGGAAAAAATTTCCATGGCTTTTATGAGGTGTCATATGGGATTTGATTGCTTCTTTTTATCTATGTAATTTAATTGTTCAGAGTATTATACCTTGAAGCTGTTTTGTGAATCTTTAAGAATGAATAAGATTTACATTGTTGGTTCTGTGTCTAATTAAAAGTGATTACAATAATTTCCCTGGAGTGAACTAATGCTGTATTTGTTTCAAGGTCTTAACTAACAGGAAAAAAAAAAGAAAAAAGACAGAAAGGAGCCTCTTTTCCCCACAAAAGATTATCGATGAGAGTTACTTATGGCCTGCTTTCAACTAATATGATTATTTTAGCCACAAATAACAAGCTCATGTAACTTACCAGGCTATTGAATCCCAGAGCACCTAGAGCTTGTTTTAGTATGGTTAATTTCTCCCTGTTTTGAGGGTTGGCTGCTAACATCATCTCTTCTGATACAGTTTGGCTTAGATACCTGCACAGAGGAAAAACAGCATATCTGGTATTACCGAGGCTGGTGCATGATCAAACTTTTGAAGTTAAGGTCCAGTTTTACATTTCTAACCAGAAATTTATTGCAGATTTTTCTCAGCCTTTGGAGGGGGCAGTACCAGTGACAGAATGTTCTGTATTTCTTTCTCAAACTTTTGATTAAGACACCTCTCAACCCGAACTTTAGCCTTATATGGAAGCTGAAAGTTCAAACTGGATTTAGACCACTGCCAGTTTTGCCATTCTTGCACTGCCAGAGATTCCCCTTCAGAAGGCAGATTTGAGAACCTCTGATAACTGTGACTGCTTTAAATTCATCTCTTGCTGACAAGGGAATAGATCAACCCTTAACTGCCACAATGATCATTCCTTACCGCAGCTGCTGAATGGGTGATAGGTGTACCAAACATCTCTCAAAATGAAGCAGTAACCAAGTACAGAGTAGTAAGTGTACAGCCCTCAAGCTGTACTGCTTTGCACACTGCAAAGCAAAAGGAAATTTTATGTACCTTCCCCAAAACAATGACTAGCAGAGAGAAAGAGAGACACCTAGTGCAGCAGCTAACTCAGGAAAGGAAAAACAGAAGCAACATAAAGAGGAATAACAAAACAGATTAATCACAAACTGTAGCAAAACAAACTACTGAAAAACAGAGCAATCCAGCCTTTAGAACCATTTATTTTGATTGTCTTGAAGTCTGTATTTTCAAAAGTATTCAGGTATCTTCATAGAGCTGAAATCACTAATAATGACTTACAGGATTTGACTTCTAATTATATATAATGCTGAGAATGTAAGATATATTCTTTTATTGTTTTCATTAAATTATCATAATCATTAAAGTACACATTCATTACACAATCTGCAATCTTCACAAGTGTCATTTAAATAAACAAAATAACTCTTCACACCTCTGTCCAAATAACATAATCACTACACCAACAAACGTGGACAATTTACACACGTTCCAGCCCACACCCTTCACCACAATTACAACAAAAATTCCCCACAATTATTCTGCTCTCTACTGATGTTCAGTCCATGACTTAAATATAGGAAACAATCCTGATTTACTTTTTGGCAATTCTGTTTTCCTGTTCACAATCATGTTCTCATATTACCATGGAGGAGACATAGTGTCAAAATAAACTCTTATTACCACAGGTCTGGCAACACTCTAGTGGGGGGGGGTAGTTCTTATAAGGGTGACCTTTTACATGAATGTGTGTAATGAATTATTTAGTATTTGCACTTTTCTAACAGATAACGAGGTTTAAATAGTTCCCACAATGAAACACAAAGTGCATTTTTAGTGAATTCATACCAGATTTACCAGTGTGGATTCCCCTTGCAGTGATAATGGCATAATTTACCCCACCAGGTGGGCAGAAGAAGAATGATGGGGTTAAAAATATGTGCCTGGGTGCATAAGCACCTTTTGCACCCACAGGAGAACTAACTCAGCAGGTATCTCAAGTATGAACAAGCCTCTTACATCAGTGGATAATGCTGGTTGTTAAAAAACCATTGAGAATGTGGATCTGTGAGCATCACTGCCAGAGCTAAGCACTGGTTCCTTTAGGTTACTAAAACATTAATTTTGTCAGACTGAGGTAGGTACAAGTGATAGCACAGCTGTCAAATCAGCTAGACCAGATGATACAAAATATAGCCAGCTTTATGTTGTTGGTTTGTTTTTTTTTCCTTTTTTCCTGGGGATTTTTACATTGCCTGTAGGTTCAGAAGGAACATAGAATAGATCTCGTACTGAATCTGGCATAGAACCTACTCGTCTAAAGGTTAATCCACCAGAAAATTTTCCACTCTTCTGAACTGCTGCATGAGCTTATGCCAGTAACATGTTATGCATCATGAGTTGGTGGCACTTTTGATCCATAATTAGGAGATTTACAGCAGCAGCCACTCTGCTGTCAACATATTCTATTGTCGAATACTGTAGGAGTTGGAAGCATATGGCCATTTCTGCAAAAAAAAGCCTCCTCCTCAATGATTTTCTCCCTAAATAACTCTTTGTCTCTCTCTGTACTGAGCAGGGAGTAGTCTTTCCAGTTCTGTGAAGAGAATATTCCACACTTCTCCTTTTTGAGCAACCCCATTTAACCAGCACTTTTTTAGCACAGCTGAAGTGCTGGTGAGTACCGTTGTTGCACAAAGCTGTGTGAGCACTCCCAACACCCCTGAGAGCAGGTTGCAGCACAGCAGAGTGGTGCAGAACACTCACTCTCTGAGAGGAGGGAGCTGAGCTGCAGCATGAAATGGCACGTGCCAGCTCTTGCCTTCAGCACAGCGCCTGCTGATACAGCAGGGGGCAAAATGGGCACCTGCCAAACCAGGTGCCTGTGGCTCCAACAAACCATCCATAAACTGCAGCATCTGCTGAGACTTGCCTGCTGGAAGAGAATCTGACTTTCCCAGCTATACACATCCTGAAGACTTAATGAGCAGATGTGCTGGTGCTCTTGGAAAGGGATGCAAGTTGGATATTTTCTAAGGTGCACTTCAATTTAGTTTCCCCAGTCTAAAAGCAATTAAATTATTTTATAACATTTCATGAAGCCCACTCATTTTCCAAACTGTTTAAGGACTAATAAAATATAAAACATTGTTTTGAAAATTTGCACATTTGAGTGTTATACGTTTATAATATAGAATATACTCATGGATGGATTAATTGCACAGAGTACTCAGAACTGCTGATGGGTATCATTCAACCCTCACAAAATGTAGGAGATATACAGTGTAACATAATATATTGTAGCCATACAAGGAAACATATTTTCCTAATTATTAACTTCATTTTCCTCAGAAACATAGTAACATTTGGAAAGAATTTTATTTTTCTTTTGAAATGGTTCCCTGGCAGCTCATTCATTCTGCCTTAATGATATTGAGGACTAAAAAAATTTGAGACGCTGTTTGTGTCAATATTACTACTGTCACCTATTTATGTTTAAGAACTAGAGTCCAGAACAAACCTTAAATTGTTCCCTTTCCTACAAAATTAAGGAAACGGGAAAGAGATGTGTCACAGTGCAAAAGTCCTAATAATAGTAAACATTCCTCGATTGAAGATATAGTGCTTTTCCATAAAATGTAAACTTTTTTCCAGGATGTGTATCTTTCCTCATATTTATAGTGCATTTCTGCCTTTTGACTTCCAAGCGGTCTGGGCAGAATGGCATTGCTGGTGATGAAGAGGAACTAAACCGCTTAAAAATTATATTTTGAACCTGCTATGGGGATTTTAGTTATTATTTTTACTTAGATTTTTGCTAATGTGAACTATACCCATGAAAACCTACCATGGTACTTGAGTGTGTGTCTCAATGTTCCTGTAAGTTTCCAACAAAACAGTCTGTGTTCAAATGTAAACCAGATCTGGTTACTCCTGAGTCCTTTGTTGCTGATAATTTTAGTAAAGGAGGTCCTACTGCTATACAATCCAGAGCTCATATTCCATAATAGCTGATGCACACAGGCTGTGCACCAGTTTCGTGCTTACTTAGCTCAGTTTTACTAGCCTTACTGGCATATCACTGTGTGTAAATTCATTCTGCAAATGCACATTCATATTAGTTTACCATAGCTTTAGAAAAAGATTCTCAGATTTTGGATGAAGTTGAGCCTCTTAACTGAAGGTAGCTACTCAGACAAATGATATTTATATCTCTTGCAAAAATGACAAACCAAAAGTGATAAACTAGAGTTTATGCAGCTCTAGTAATTAACTCCTTTCTGCTGACTGTGTAACTATTTGTTTAAATACTACCCCATGCTGACATTTGCATCGGACTAGTACTTTTAACAGACAGTCCATCAGTGCACAAAATAGTTTGAAAGACATGGTCAGTGATTTTTATTCCAAAAAAGAAGAAACTCACTGATTCACAAAACTTCTTTTCTTAAAGAAGATAAACTAATTGAATCATAGTATGGTCACTTTCAGTAAAGCACAATGCTACATTAGACAGACAATTTCTTGAGAAAAGTAAGGGACTATAGAGTTTTTCTTTCTGATTTTTTTCCTACCAGTTCTAATTTGCAGCACTGTAGCAATCTCATCTATTCTAGTTTCTAAAAGAACAACAAAAAAATACTATTTAGAAGAAAAAGTCAATGGTGTAAAAAGTCATTTTTTTAGTATATTGCTTATCATAATATACAATTTTTGAATCATCATTAGAATGACACTGTAGATCAAATTTTCAGGTAGGGATGTGATTAGTACAACCAAAAAAAAGTACTTGGTATGACATTCAATTCTTAGAATTAACTACCCATATAATTCATAATTACCATACCTATTTACCTTATCATTTTCATTATAAATGTTACACGTCACCCCAGTTATTCGACTTACATATTTGGTACACAGATCTCAAATATGAAGAAGAAATCTGTATGTCAGCTCACCTGAACAATACTGAACTTCTGTGACACTAGCATGTTTCAAAATTTACTATATAATCCCACCATTTAAAAACTTTGTTCAAGCAATTATTCCTCTGCTTAGATAATTGAGCAAATAATGAGACTAAAGCTACAACTAGCTAAGACAATCAAAGACTAAAAAGAAAAGTTCTGACTACTAGTGTGCCGTTAACAGAAACTCAGCAAAATAATACCTGATTTACGTTTTCTTTTGAACTGCAACCCAAGAGCATTTAGTATGAAAGTGATTTGCCTCATTCATCATAAACAATTCATGTAATTTCTGTTTATTCTTAGAATTGCTACATTTATAAAAAATCTGTGAAAAGACAAAATAAACCAAGTTTGAAATCTGGTAACAAACCTTGATATTTCACTCACAGGGTAAAACAGTAAAACATTACCAAAGCACTATCCTAACCACTTTGC
This sequence comes from Illadopsis cleaveri, assembly GCA_013399915.1. Lineage (NCBI taxonomy): Eukaryota > Metazoa > Chordata > Aves > Passeriformes > Timaliidae > Illadopsis > Illadopsis cleaveri. The sequence continues at coordinate 17,468 of VXBB01018768.1, forward strand.
GTTTGTAGAATCTAACATGTGAAATGTTCAAGCATTCTGTAAGAGCAACCATTTTATGCCATGCACCTATATACCTATTGCTCTGCAGGATACAGAAGTATCTACTTCATTGCAGTGGTTCAAGTCATATCTGGCAGGGAAACTGTCTGAAAGAGATTAGTAGGTTGCGACCAGTTCATCAGAAATTCCTTTCTGTCTGGACATTTAGAATGGTGTTTCAATTAAAAATGAAGATGAACCATGGGTTTTCCAGATGAGCACTTCTTTTCCGAGGGCATTCCTGAAGTAAACACATCTTTTCATGAATAATTAGAAGAACCCTTGGTAGGATTATATCATTAAGTGGCTCTAAGTCACTGTAAAATTTTAGGATAAAGCCCTACGATTTTAAAAAGGGAGTTGGGGATGTTTTTAAGCTAGCATCTAGCTGCTTCCCACTTGGCTCCTTTTCTCATGGAAAATGAGTGCTGACATCTCCATTGTGTTGTACAGCTTTCTGGGCTATAGCAGGCTTAATATAAGGGAAACAGTACAAAATCATCACAAAAAAAAGTCTTGAAAGTTTATTTTAGATGATAATGAAGTAAATGCTGCTTATGGTAATAAGGAGTTCAGTAACCACAGTCAAGATCTTCAGTAAAAAACCTCTCAGGTTACAGGCAAAAAGCTTCCTTTCCTAAATGTTTGTACTCAGAACAATCTGTGCTCAGATTAGAAATAGAGGACATATCTTTAATACCAAAAAAAACCCTCCAGAAAACCAACCCAAACAAAACAAGCAAAAATAAACAACCAGAACTGCACAGAAAAACAAGGGGCTGAATAAGGGTATCCTGCTTTATCGGTAAGAAAAAGTGACAGAGATCAGATGAAAGGACATTTTGTCCAGGAATTAGGCCAAACAGAAATGACTACTAAAAAGATGCAATTCAACAGCAAACAATTATAGAATAAGACAAATGAATAACTGAATGTACAAATTGAAGGCAGGTAAGGCTGATTAGGCAGCGGATCATCAGAACAGCATCTAGTAGAAACTAAATGAGAATCAAGTATGCCTTGCAAAAAAAAAATCATTATATATAAAACCCTTATTTGCGTAGGCTGACATAGGAATAATTAAATACTTAGCATGGTTAAAGCTTGAACTTGGCTACCCTGTGTGATTTGGGGCATCCCATTTGAGGAAAATCAGGACCAGTTAAGAGAAAACCCAGAGGAAAGCAGCAGCAAAAATGTTTCAGGAAATAGACATAGGAGCAAAACAGTTCATTAAATGCCACCTACAGAAGACCGAGCAAGATATAACGAAGATGAAAATTCCCACAGTCTGGAGGACTATACCTGGAGGCTTTCAAGACTCAACAAAGCTCTGAACAATATGATCTGATCTGCCACCTGGTCCTGCGTGGAGCAGGCAGTACAGTAGAGACCCCCTGAAGTCCCTGCCAAAATGATCCTATGAAACACACTAAATTTATTTCTCAGACAAGTTGGGATTTGTTTTTTGGTTTTTATTTTTTAATCTCATGTAATATCAGTAATTTTGGCACCAGAAAGGTGGAACATCAAGCAAAGATAGGTCTTTAATTGTAGCAGACATTACCTTGACCTTTAAGTAGTCCCTAGAATGCAAAAACTGACTACAGGTGTTAGAACCATAAGTTATCTGGGACAAGTAAAATTTGATCAGAAATTTACACAGTTCAATATCTGAAGGATGACAGTATTCTAAAATCAGAACAGTCTTAAACATCAGACCCCTACCAAAGTATGAGTCAAAATAGGAAGATAGTATTTCTGCTCTTCTGCTCAGGTCAGCAACCCTTTCTACTAGTCTAGCTAGTAGTTAAAAAAGCACTGCATTATTATTTTATGAGGAGATAAATTTCTTTTGATCTTGAAAACAAATATTTTTACACTAACTTCTAAATCATCTTTTTTAAAATTTTAGAAAACTCAAATTTTATAGAAATTAATCTAAATTTTAAGCAAAACTGATATGATCAATTTATCATTAGGAAATTTCCAGACATTTTGATTACCTTTTATGATCTAGAAACCAAGTAAAACCTCTTCTAAGATATTTTGTATCTTCAAAATACCTGGAGTATTTTAAAAAGACCTGGGGCACAGGACCAAACTCTTGGAATTGATGAAAATATGCAGTGCAAGCTGGATCAAAATAATTGTCAGGACACATGCTATGACCACCACAACATCTCCAAGCCAATACAACTTAGCCTGATTTTGTATCTAGACAGTACCTTCCACATGAAATTATTTATTAATGAGGCTACCAGGATGACTGAAAAAGAATCCTTTCTTGCATGTAATCACTCAGGGAAGATAAGATCTTTTTTCTACTGGGCTTCTGGGTAAAGGTGTACAGCAAATGAACTCAAACTTACTTTACTTAGACTTTATTTCTTATGCTTTTGCACTTATGAAGTGAAAAAAAAAGATAGGGCTGGAAGTCACAACAGAAACTTTGCTTATTCCAAATACCATCCTGAGGCAGAAAATCACAAGTTTCAAGATCTGGGAATGATAGAATCATGGTCGTGATAAGAACTGGGTGCACGAATATGAACACACATGAAACTGCCCTGGAATTAGCTCACAAATTAGTTACGTTTTCTTTTTTTTGTGCAGCTTTGGCAACAGATTTTCAAAGGACCTCTCTGTTTGCACAGTAGATCCTGTCTTGATACAAAGGCTTGGACCTTTGTATACCAGATCACTGGAAGACTTTTTTAAATCAAGAACAAAGGAAAATATTATTTTTCTCTGTTTATATTCATTTTCTTGGTAAGAGAAAAAAATAAAAAGGAGATAAATGCATGAGAAGAGCTGAATGTCATAATGTGTTCTTTTTTGAGACACCCAGCCAACTGGTTCCTGTGAGGAATTAAAACTTCTATGGTGTGCTTTCTTCTGCTGATCCACTTGCCCACATGTCATTTCTCTGCTATAAGTAGGATACCTCTTAACTAACCCATAGAGAAATAGAATAGTGTCAACTTCGACTCTAGCACAATTCAACACAGAATACAGTTTGTTTTTGCTTTTTTTTTTTTGCTAAAAGGAGTTCAAAATTATTGGGTAACAAATTTACATGGAAGGAGCAAAAAATAAATACTTAAGATAAACTAATAACTAAATATAGAACTCTTTATCAGTATTTAATTAGGCAGTGCAAGCCACTGCTGATCATGTTGTGAATCAGAAATTCTGGATTTTGTCTATAAAGCCCTTATTTCTTTTACAAAAATGACATACAAATAAAAGCCTTAATATTCCTTTACCAAATCAAAATATTTAAAGAAGAAAAATCTTAAAACTAAGATCCTGATACTTAATATTTATTTATCCAAGCCAGAAGGTTTTTGTGCTGTCCAGTTAAAGAAATTTAGAAGATATGATTGAACCAAGTTCTTTCAAAACATCACCTTCATCCTGGATAAGATTTCCTGCATATATCTCCCCTCACACAGAGGTGTCCAGATTCTTTCTAACTGTGAAGATAAGCAGAATATAGAACTGACTTGTCACTTGCTATGCATGAGCTGCTCCATAAGTCAGCTTTATAGGCAACTGGTAGGAAATACTGGGCCCATAGCCTAGAGAACAGCACATCAGTCAGACTGAACAGATTCAGGAATGCCTACTGGAAGCATTCAAATTCTTCGAATGTTGTTAAGGCTTTTCTTACAGCTTGACCTCAATTAAAATGTGTCATTAAAAAGCACACACAAGTATGCTCTCCGTGCCAGCTTCTGTAAAATGCTGCATCAGCTGTTCCAAAAACAGACACAGACCATGCTCATAATGACATCATATTTAGGGATTTTAGGCCTCTGGAAAAAGAAGAAGTTGGTTTCTTTTCTTGCCAGGTTTACAAGTATTGTGAAGTAGAATAATGAGTTATTTCATCACTGTGTGTTGTCCGAATTCAGCAAAACACTTCTGCGTAACTAACTTCAAACCTGTGCTTTGTCCCACTGATTTCAGTTGAATCTTAGTATCAAAATAAATCTCAATTATAGGTGAACACCCTATGTTGAGCTCTGGTTCACTGAGAAAGAAGGAAAGGCAGACTGAGGTGTGTAAGTGAGACTGGAGGAAATAAGTAGCACTGGAAACCTAGATTTTAAGCTGTCCCAAGCATTGTTTACATAATTTTTAGGCATTAATAAACCATTATCTTACACTTATTTCTACTCTATGCAATGGAGATTCCAAAGATACACATACATTCCTGAACTGTAACTGCATGACCTAGGCATACTGCAGAAAGCACAGAATTTAGCTGTTTAGCTTAGATGAACCCCTGCCCAACAGTGCCGTGGCACTTTTTGCTCAACACCATCCAGGCAGTCTCTGATACACTTCACAATGAGCCACACAGACTTACCTTTCAGCTTTACTTGTCATTATATAAAGTCTAAACCAGAACATTATTACAAAATCTTCATTAGTTGATGCTTTGTTGCTTGAAAATTCTCAAGAGAGCCAATGTCACAGGAGGATGAAGCGGTATTTCATAATCAAGTTCCAGGTCTAACACAATCAATATGCATGTTGTGGGTGTCATTTAATGTGACATTGTATTAAGAAGTATGGATTAACAAGCTAAATCCCTTCCTTCCCCTTATTAGTGCTGCCCAATGAACCATGTACTTGTGCAATCATGTGAAAGGCGTATGGCTTTTTCCTTTGCAGTCCCCCTTTCTCCTTCCCATCCAGTTCAGGGTAGTAGCCCTAATTAAGCACTATGGTCATCACTAAAAATTCAACATTACCAGATCAGTTAATTTTTACTTTAACTTCAGGTAGAAATCATAACATCTCAGATATGGGTTAGTTACAGACAAAAAAATAAGCATTTAAAAACCAGATTTCTTACAACTAGGTCAGTTTACTGCTCTAATATTAAATATTTGTGAAGTATTTCTCTGAAATACATTAATTTTTTGTAAAAGTTTAGCCATTTCTGTGACTTCTTACTAAATCCCAAGATGGAATTTAGGTATAATTAAACTTTAGGATTGTTTGGCCTGACTGAAAATTATTGACTTCATAGTTCTACATAGGTTTTAAAAATTGTTTTCAAAACTGCTGGGATAAGGGTATTGAGTATATAAAAGCAAGCCATTACCTTTCAAAAAATAAAAGCCACTAATCTCTACGATACTTACAAACCCACAGAGTAAGAAATTTCAACAAATCTTTTTATTTCTTTAAATATCTCATGTGAATATGGGAGGATAATGTATTCTGCTTTGTGAGGAAAAGCAGCTTTGCACTTAGCACTGTTTGATATGTAAACAGGAATGAGATAAAGACAAAGCAAAACAGTTGACTTCAATGAAATGAACGGCATTTCCAGAACAGGATAATGAATAGCTTCTGGCTTTTTTCTCTCAGCAAAAAAGGGCACGTATTAGCGCCTTTTTTTTCCCTTTGTCCCCAGTTTTTAAACATATTTGAATCTGAACAAATTTTATACACTTTGAACCTTGTTACCCCGTAGCACTGAGCTGGAGTTACTGCTTATCATTTAAGTGCACACATTTCTACTCATAATTCATGCAATAAAGTACCAAAAGCACCACTTAAAAAAATCTGAATAGTTTTGTTAGTGTCAAGAGGTAAAGTATCAGCATAATATTAATGAACTAAACACTGTGGACAGATTTGATGACAGCCAGAACACAGCTCTTATTTTTAACAAAATTACAAATTTTTATGTGTTTTGTAAACTGGTTCTAGTGCAGAAAGTTTATATAAGCCAATGTGTTATCCAGTCAGTAGTTTTGCCTTGATATTTTAGAAAATGAAATTTCAAATAATTCTGTAAGAAAGACTATGTGTACTATGAAGTACATAAATTTTACAGACAGTGGATATACTGAAAAGGAAAGCAAAGAAATACATATTGGTCTTAAGCCTCAAAATGCCAAATGTTGGTAGGCTACAATCAGGTTTTTGGGTTTTTTTCCTAATTATATCGATAATCCTGTGGAATAGGTTGAAATCAGAGACTCAAGCATTCTGTTCCTAAAATTACACAAAAACATAAATTTAAAATTATTCCATTAAAGAAAAAAATGAATGTGCAACAGGAGCTACTCAAAATAGAAATTTTCACACATCTGACAGTAATACAAGAATTAATACAGACAGCACATCTTGTACTGTTTGTCTGACTCATGATTCAGTTACTTTACAGGACAGAATCACGAGATCATAATTCTGTGAACTACCACTCTAAAAGTATAATTTTGATGCTTAATATATATGAAATAAGGAGCATAATGCTGATGGTATTGAAAAAGTAGCAAATAATAAGCATTGCGGAAGATGTAAAAACAGTAAGCCAGTCTGCATGCAAGTGCAAACTGGCTCAATCCATTTCCTGAAATGCAAAAAATTGTTTGAACTTTGCTCCTACAACTAAAAGCAATTTTGTATTTCTGTGTTCAGACTTTGGCATTGGTTGCCAGGCAGATGTCATGAGGTTTATGAGCCTCAAAGGCATTTCCCCATCAGCACTTGCTATTTCCAAAATGCTGATTCATTAAATAAAACTTACTGTGTTAAGAGCCACAGTATCTGATCTAAACTATAAAAAGTGCTTTGCAAGCCTGCTTATAACTTTTACCAGCATCCAGTTAGAATACTCAGTAATGCTGCAAAATTATTTCATATAACCACTGATTGTAGTTCACGAATCATTTTCAGATTGAATCAGTTTCAGATAAGCTGATTTACTAGAGGAACTCTTCTTCCTATATATGCAGGTGCTAGACAAGACACTAGGCAACTTTTGAAATACTGGGAAATACATATATATATATTATTTACTTAAGAATTAGATTTTTTTTTGAAACATTAATATAATTAGTTAATTAATAACAATTATTCCCTTTTCATGGGCTAAGAAAGTATCATACACTACATAAAGATGATTTGGTGCAGTACCAAACTTTATTGTAACTTACTTCTTTCTACAAAGCAAGAATATTCTCCTTGCAACTATAAATGGAGTGAACTTGTGTACTTATACATGTTATCTATTTAGGAATCAACAATCCACAATCAACAGTTGCCACCTCTTTAATGTAGGAAGAGTGTTCTGCTTTTCACACAGCCACCAGGGTACATGATGCTGGACACAGGGTTCAGCAATGGAGAATCCCCTCTGCTCTCCTACGCTCAGCAAGACCAGCTTTTCCCCCCTGCCTCAGGACATATTTTTGTTCCAAATGCATTCCAGGACAGTCCCAAATGTGAACAGGATGGATGTACGTATGTACCTGTTTCTCTCATATCTTTTCAGCCCTCACAATAAAATCATGCTTTGTTGAAAGGTCACAAATGAAATAATTCTGATGTTAAATCCCCTGTAGTGTCCTCCTTTGCCTCCCATAAGGCACCAAGGACACAGGAGCTGAGCAAACCTGCAGTAAAGCTCAGAGATTGCACACCAAGATCTCGATTGAAGGGTTGTATCTAAGTAGGTTACTTAGGTTCTGAAGGCACACTGACTTTATACTGGATAAAATGAGCTAGCCTTCCTAAAACACATTTGAGATTTAGAGTACTTTAATGGTTCTAGTGTCAAAATAGGACAAAGAGACTCCCTACTGAGTCTTAGTGCTAAAATCCACACTGTATTTACACACAGGGATCTGCAAAGTTAGGTTTTATTCAAATACATTGCTTTCCAACAAAAATAAAAACAAAGACAATTTTAAAAGGTAATAAAAATAAACAGAGAGGAAAGATGATCATAGAATAAATTATGCTTTATACTAGTTGTTTCCTTCGAAAGATAAATGAGAAGCAGGAATGGGAACAGATTGGAGAGGCTTGCAATTGCATGTTTAAAAAACAGGCTCCAGAATAAACTACATAACCAAATAATTTAAGATGTTGCCGTTTGTTCCAGTTGTCTTAGGGGCCAACCTAATTCCATAACATACTCATTGAAGTTCAGTTCATCATAGGACATATTTTAATAGATGCTGCTCCATTCCTTTTAATTGCTACCTTACATAGAAGTCCTGTTTAAACAGAAGATTAGGTAAGAAATGTGGCAAATACACATAACGGAGCTGAAAATATACTGGGAAAGGAATGTTAGAGGGCATGATGAAAATGGGGGAAGTGCTGCAGCCACAAGGAAGTGCTGATGCATTTCTAATAGTGAATCTGATTTCTTTAAAACCAAAGACATGAGTCGTACAGAAGCAAAAACAAAGAAAAACTCAGAAATACTAGAAAAAAAATGTACAATATCTAGCAATACCAGTGTTAACCCATCTCTGTTTGAAACAGAAAAGTGATAAAAAAATAAAGTCAAGTGAACAAGGATTTAAATAGAAAAACACATAGAATCATCACCATTATCGAATTGGGCTGGCAGAGACCTTAAAAACCATCTAGTTTCATCTCACCTGCTATGGGCAGGGATGCCACCCACTAGATCAGAGTGGCAATATTTATAACAAAGAAGGGTCATACAGACTTTCTCTGTCTTATATTCAATGCTGAAAAATTCTAATGGCATAGGATAGTTTGTTTTTCAACAAAACTATTCAATGAAATAACTTATTTTTCTATTCCAACTATTAATGTTTACAGGGAAAGGTCAGAGACTTATTTTTATCAGTGGTTAGCTCTTTTCTTAGTTTTTGTAATCCTCTTCTTGGTTGAAAACAGATCACAAAACTGGTGTCAGTGTACCAGCATCAAAATAAACACCGTAATTACTGTGTAGGTTTAATACTAAGCTGTAATGCCAGCTTGGTAAACTAATTTCTATCCTTTTAATTTTGATTTGATTAGATTAAAATTCCACAAAGGTTAAAGTTGAAATTAGAAGGTGCCAGCACGTGTCAGAAGCCATATATTACACTCCTCTACAATTATGATTACAAATACAGTTTGTTTGTCAAATAGCAATTCTACATTGTTTCAGTGCCTTTTTCTACCATTTCAGTCAGCAGAAAATTTGTAGTAAGTTTTTTATTTCAGATTGCTTTCTTGATTTGCATCTCTCTTTGTGCAAATTGCATCTGTTCTAATATTTTTTCTCACCCATATTACTACTATTCAGGACTTACAATCAGACTTATAAACTTACAATCAGAAAAGCATAAGGCTTATTATCACAGGCCACAGATCAGAGAATCATAAGGCTGGAAAAGGTCTTTAAGATCATTGAGTCCAAAATCCAGAAACTTGAAACACCACTCTGGACCTATTCTGCTCTTCCCACCGTGTCTCCTTGTCTGATCCAGAGTTGTGTTTGCTCAAGTCTGGTAAAAAAATACAGCTTTCCCTGTTTCAGTAGGCAAATATATGTGTGCATTTTTATATAAATATGTATATATATAT
>VXBB01018768.1:34008-44487 GCA_013399915.1 Illadopsis cleaveri
AAAAAAAAAAATCTATTAGGCTTGAATACAAGGAAACAACATGGAAACACCAGAGGACTGGAACATTCCTAGAATGCCTACTTTTCTAATTATGTGGGGAAAAGTTAAAAAAGAAGAAAAAACCCAAAACGCACACACAAAAAACAAACAAAAAACACCAACAAAACTAAACAAACAAAACACCCCCAAAAAACAAACACAAAACCACTCCCAAATAAAACCAAACAACCCCAAACAACAAAAAACAAACAAAAAACACCAACAAAACTAAACAAACAAAACACCCCCAAAAAACAAACACAAAACCACTCCCAAATAAAACCAAACAACCCCAAACAACAAAAAACAAACAAAAAACACCAACAAAACTAAACAAACAAAACACCCCCAAAAAACAAACACAAAACCACTCCCAAATAAAACCAAACAACCCCAAACAACAAAAAACAAACAAAAAAGAAAAAAACCCACACAATTTTCTCTATGAATTTACTGTTAGAGTACCACAGCAATGTTTGTAGAAAACCGGTAAAGGTATGGAAAACTGGTAGTTTTAAATTATAATTTCTTTCTGTTGCATTTTAAATGATAACCTAATCAAATGGATGGGAAGAAAAGGCATCCAAAGATACAAAGAAAGAAAAGGAAGAGGAAAACTATGGAAATGTGCAGTGTGTTCATGGTCCATATCTACAACAGTTAGAAAATAGAGAGGCTGCCACCTGAGTGTATTGAAAAGGGGAAATCTGTGCTAACTGGCTACTCATAGTCTTGAAAATTCACATCTTGAGCTCTTATATGTAAGGGAAAGGAAGAATGGGGATCAATATGGATGTTATTAGAATAATAATTATTTTTAACGTGTTGCATTAGTGCTTGCTAGAAAAGATGATGACTGGAAAAAAAAAATCATACATAAGGCTCTCTTTACTGGGACTATTTCTATTTCATTCACTTTACCACACTAATTTTTAAACCTTTCATTTTGAAGACCAACCCTATAATTTAGAATGGGAAAATATTTTCTCAGTGATCAAAGTTCAGATCAGTTTAGACTTTAATAAAAAATTCAATCACTTTACTACAATTACTCCTTTAAATTCAAGTTTTCCTATTGACAGTGAAGAGGGCATCTGCACTGAAAAACTGTAAAAGAAGATACATGAGTTCCATGAACTGATCTACATCTGTTGGTGCAGAAGGTTTTCACTGCTTTTTAAGGGCTGTAAGAAACATCACAGGCAGAGAGAACACATAGTGCAGTGCACAACATTGTTCTGTGGGAGGAAGGAAAGTTTTACACATCTGGGAACAGCAGTTTAATAATGCAAATACAAAAGGTGCATGTCCTGACTACAGTCCAGCTTGCATGAATGTGTATTTACATTTTCCTCGGCTTGAAGTTATTCCCTTGTTTTTACGGTACAATGAATTAGGAGAAGTAGGAACCTTGTTTAAACCGAAAACGGTGACATCAAGTTGAAGAGCTCCGAAACCTACCATCTTTTCTGAAATAATTTTCTAGAGTTAAGTGGCCTGAAGCTTTATATTTTTAAATATAAATGTACAAATGTAAGGACATGATTTTTAATAACAGTGTGCTTGAGTATTTTGCATTTACATATTACACAAAGATATTCTTACATTGTTCTATATGCCACAGTTTTGAAATAGAAATGCTAATATGAAGCAATTGGCCCAAGGCTACAAAAGCAGAACTTTCTACTTATTTTCTTGAAGATTTTCCCAATGTATTTTCTTTCCCATTGCTATGATCTTTCCTTTTGTTTCCTATCCTTTCTTCACCAGAGTGAAAAAAGATAATTTACAAATCAATGTGTCACCACTGTCACTTCTCTTACTGCTCCCTGTTTCACCTTGATTGCAAGATTCATCACTAAATTAGCACCTACTGTAACTATGAGGCTAAACTAAATGTGCTAGAAGAGCTAGTACATGCTTTTTTTTTGTGAGGATCAAATTCAGAGACCACCAAAGTACTGCTTACAGTCATGGACTGTAATCTGCAAGCAGAAAAAAAAAAAGTAATCCAGAGCAAATCAAGAGCAAATTGAGAATATAACTTCAAATTGCTAATGTCTCTGTATTACATATAATTATCATCGTCATGATAAAGAAGTCCTAAAGTTCTTTGAAACACAGTAAATTAATAGAAATTTTGGAACTTTTCAATCAACCATCTGCTGATAAAAATCAGTTTCTGAATATAATGAACACAGGGGAGTAGTTGTCAATCAAAAAGCTTCCACTTGCCCTTTCAAGACTCTCTTAATTTCTGACATGCTTCCCTTGCTTAGTCTTGAAAAATGATCTTACCTTTCAGCAATTACTGCTGTCTTTACTCATCATGATCCACATGCAGATACGACGGGAGATGGATTCATTCACATCCTTCCCTATGTAGATTAAATTCTTGCTACTTTAAGATCCTACTTTTATGTAGGCTGAATAGAAAGTGTCCAGCTATTTGTCTTCCCACGATGCCTTAGCAGTTATAATGCTTGCAAAAACACTTATTTTAGTTTCTGAGCTCAATCTCCTTCTCAGGACAGCACCAAACAATTTCCCCTACACGATGGGGCGACACCTCAGCCTTGCAGAAATTCTGAGTGATTCCAAAAGGGAGGGATTTCCCCTTTAAGCAATTTACATTAACTCTTAGTCCAGGATTATCTATTACATAAAACACGATCTACATCTCATCTTTTACAGCATCATATTGACAAAATTACTTTAAATCTTTGAGGTACTTTTATCTAAAATAAGAATAAAAAACCCCATGCTACATCTTATTTCTTACATTGCAATGGCTTAAGTAAACAATATTAAAATAGGGGTACTTTGTGATCTTAATAGCCATTATTTACTAAGATTGTTGAATTTTTTATATGAAAGTATAATATTAAACAATGTGAAGAGGAACAGAAAATTATCAAAAAAAACCAGGACAGACATCACCTGCCAAATAGTTCAAAAGGCTTGTTATCTAGTTAATTTTACTATTTGAATCAAGATTACGCTTATTTAAAGCAAACATGAAAAAATCACTTGTGGATGTTACCAGAATTATGTGATCTCATCAAAATTTGACTAAGCCAGAAATAATGAGCTTATAAAAGAGGCCAGATCCTGCCTTCCTGATTCATGACTGAGTTTGATGAAGTAGAAATTCATCCCTAATTTAACTTTATCAGCTGAGAAAGATCTAGCTCACTGAAGTACTGCACTCAGGAGTTTAAGGTAAGAAAAATTTGGCCCCAAAACTCCCAATAATGCAAGATATAATCTACTGTACATAGGCAAAGCAAAACTTTATTGATAAAAGCAGGTTTATGCAAATATTCAGATATAAATTGCTTCTAAAGCTTTGGTACTGCAATGTTCAGACATCTATTTAGAAATATTATTCTGCTCTTTTTGGATGATTATGATATCTTATCAGATAAAGCTTTGTTCATGAGAATCTAGTTATTCAGGTTTACATTTTCTTTCCTGTCTGAGCTTCTTGCAAGGTGACTTGAAATTGTTTCATTTTCTGGAAAAACTGAGTGCTTCCAAACAACTTATGCTAGAAGAGGAATAAAGTAATCATCAGGAACTTAGAATACTTTTGGTTTTGAAAGTTCTCAAATTATTTAAAATATAGAATTTAACTCTTCTTCTCCCTGCTTTGAAGTGAACCATTTTTAGCAAAGCAATTTAGCCTGAGGTTTCTTCAGAGCTAATGCTGTGTGCTATTCTGTATAATACAGAAATGGTAACAGCTTAAAACATTACCACACAATGGTAGTCGGAAAACTTCCACCTAAGAGAAAAATCATAATCAACAAAGCTTTTCTCTGCAAAAAATTGATGTGGTGTCTTTCTATTTACAGGTCCTAAGTCTAGAACTGCTATTTTATTCAAGTATCTAGCCAGAGTGGAAAATAAAAAAGGTGAGAAAAAAAAAAAAATCCATGGGAAAAAGGCTTAGACGTGAAAACCTTAAAACATTCTTTTTACATAATTTTAATTACGGTTGGTCTTTTTACAATTACTCACTATATTCAGTTTAAAGGTAGTCAATTTAAGAAAAGATCATTAATACTAAATAGCCTTCTCTCATTTCAGTGACATTTAGGAAAGACTGAAGAGTAAAAGGCAAGTTAACTAAATGAGGAATATTTTTTCATTCTAAAATAATCTGGATTAATAAATTCTGAGATGTTTACAAAATTTCCTGAAAAAAACCCAAAACCTCCTTGTATTTATGAAGACACATATGTGGTTCAGTTCATCAAAAGCACACAGCTATATGTAAGTCTATATATACAGCTGAGAAGGGACTCAGCGGGAGCCAAGACATTTAGCTCATGTGGAGTCATACAGAAAGACAATTTTAAGTGCTGGTTGTTGAATCCTATGCTTGGATTCAGTCAAAACTTTTTTTTCTGTTTTTCTTACAAATTTAATATAAAGTAAGTACTTTGATATAAGTATAAAAATGAAAATAGAGATACCAGTTACATTTAGTGACATTTCATCAAAATCAACATACTCCATAAGAAAATTATAAATAAATAAAACAGTTTTTTGCCTTAAGAACCAATCTTTTCATCAGGGAAAAAACGAAAAACCAATAGATATACTCTAGTCCACAGAAGACAGAAAAATAGCTAATGAATTTCTTTTTCTCCTTTAAGGCAACAATATGAATGGATATAAAACTCTTTATCTTTTTAAGAGACTATATATGCACTTCAGAACTAAATCTTCATGAGCATGTACTCCATAATAAATAATGTCAGAACTCATTGAAAAGTTAGAAACATTTTATCTATTGGAAGAAGGACCTCAACAGCAGAGAGGCATTAATATAAGAAAACTATTGATACTAAATATAAAGTTGTTTTCCTACCTGTGTGCAGATAAATTACTGAGGTACAGGGTGTATTTTTCTTCAGCAGACAATCCATCCATCATCAAGTAAAAAACATGAAAATTACTCTGGTTGAGAGGCTGGAAAACGACACGAGACTTCTCCAACATGTATGTATAAATCCTAGCTGATTAAGAAACAAACACATAAATTCATCATTATACTGATTGTTCTGAACTTAAATATCCTAAACCATTCACCATTGCAACAGTTAAGAACAATGTTTCTTATAAAATTACCTGAGGGGAGCATATAAAATACAGTATATGCAAATCACACATAAACCCTTAATTCCATTAAAATTGTTGGAGCAAACATTTTACTACACTCACTTACTGTTTGATATTACCATTAAAACTATTTAATTTTAAAGATACTGATGTTTATTTGTACCAGTTGTTGTATTTGGCAAGACTTTCTAAGAGACAAGCTATTAGTCATCTCACCAAAGTGTAGCCATCTGAGCACTGGCATCTGTTCTATCCTCCTTCTAAACAGAAAGAGAATGATGGAAGAGAGATTCAAGACCTCTTGAAAAAACACACTTGGAAGCATTTCTTCTTTCTCTACTGGTAATCAAGAACATAGAGATTAATAGTTTAGATTAACCACCTAGCTTCTAAATGGCTGCAAAGAGACAAATCTTCTGCACAACAGGTTTTCAACAAGCTCACTGACCTGAGCCTGGGGAAACATGGGCATCTCAAAAGGGATATGATGATCTGAATAAATGAGAAGCTGTATGAATCAGCAGTCTGGGGAAGAAGGTGAAGGAGGATGAATCTGAGTGAGATTTGCCTACAGAAAAACAGCTTACAGGATCATGCACAACCTCAGGCCCACTAAGATTCTGAAAGAGGCAAAGCACAGAAGCAAAGGAAATATTGAGCCCTCAGACTCTGTTCACAAGATGACAGGCATTTCAGAGATGCCCCTGAAGACACAGAGGGATATTCACATTTTGGGCAGGCTACTCTCGAGTGCTCCCCTGGGAGTACAACACCATGTGGATCCAGATGCAAGAGACTAAGAGAACAAGTGAATGTCTAACTGCTCCCAGAGGACAGGGCCCTTCTGGTCAGTGGGAACCTGATCCCAGTTCCCACTTAACCCAGCTGCTGGCATACTTATGTCATCATTACTTGAATACTAGCTGTGGTGCAAGGACCAGAAGAACATCTCTTCACACACAACTGAGCACCTCCACCACATGGACACAGTCCATTTTGCTGTAGCTTTAGACTTTTCAACATCTGCAGTATGGCAGAGCTTTCATTGAGTCTTTGCAAGCATCCCTGCCCTAGAAAGGGCTGTGGAGTTCAGAGTATAAGGTGCACTTCTCAGAAATGGAGGACGCATATTTTTGAACACAGCAACTAGATGAGAATATTAAACTATAGCTTCCCATAGCCTGGCTTTCAACCAATTCATTCAGGACTCCTTTCTTCATGAACTGGAAGTAGTTCTTAAACATATAGTAACTGTAAATATAGGTGCATGCATCCTGCAGCACAGCATGTTCTCTAAATGCATACCACTTTTAGAATTTTTCTCATTTTTTACGTTTTTTGAGCTGGTTGGGATTAAAACAATATTTTCAGAACCAGTTTTGGATTCATCATTGCCCAATGCAAAAGGAAACAGTTTGGTGAATGAGAGTGTGTATCAGAGGCACAGCAGTTGCATTAGCCTAATGACTGGACCAGCAGGCAGAATGTCAGTTCCTGTCACCATGCAGTTGCCAATGTCCACAACAGCTCATTCACTGCTAGGTTGGTTATTGCTGTATCATCTATATTTGTCTGGTCATTTTATTTTAAATTCCACTTCTCTTTCAAAGTTCTTTAAGTTTCTGTTTATACTGTTGAAATAAACATAGCAAACCTGAGGTTATTTGAAATGATGTGTATGAGAGAATACAGCCTTTGAGGATACTGCTGAAAGACAGTGTAGACGGGAGAGAAATTAAATGGGTGAACCTTGAACATGTTGTTTTGAGAAAGGGCTCAGCAATTAATTCTGTCCATGAACTAAATATAACTATGCAGGGTCTCTCAAAGAACTACTCTGCACAGGCTAAACCATCCTGGACACATCCCAGGTAAGAGTATAGGAGGTCAGAGGTACATTAGCAAGGCACATCCCCTATGCTTTCCTTATATAACAGCATAGATATGTCCTGACATGTGCTGGCAACCTGGCTATGCCTGGGATTCTGACTAAGAGACAGTAGGACTGACAGAGAGGAGTTGTAGGTCTGACTTGATGAAGCAAGGAAATATGATCTGGCCCATTTAATCATCCTACAAAATGTGGTAGTGAACTCCTATTATGGAATCAATATTAAGAAAAAATGTGTATCATCCATCTAATCCTGTGCTGCTACACTACAGAAAAAACTAAAAAACCCAAACCTGTATGGGAAGTAGAAAGGCACACTTGGGAAATCATGTATGTTTCTGGCTCCAGTAACTTTGCAACACATTATAAATTGAAGCAATACAATCATGGCAGAACTGGCCCAGACACACACTTTCATCAGAATCAATCATTACCTGGCTGTCATTCCTACAGGGTAAAACAGAATAGATGAACCTGAAGGATGATTTCCATCTTTTATTGTGCTTGTAACTTATTTCACAGTAAAACTAATCCAACCACCAATTAATTTGAAAAGTGTTCACTGCAACTCTTTAATCACATTTTTGTGTGCCATATTCTTTACTAAGGCTTTTATAACTAGCACTTCAGGTGTTTTTAACATTCATTGATTAATATAAGCAGGAAAAAATGCTAGCAAAGGTCATCTATCATTTAAATTTAATGATGGGCAACATCACTTATTCAGATGACACAAATTAATTCAGCCCTTTTCAAGTACCTCAAAGCACCTGCACTTTAATAAGGCTAAATACATTCCATCTCAACTAGCATCTCCAGCAGTGGGAAGAGCTGTTAAGAAAAGCCAATCTTTCAATCACCAAGAATCAAGCACAAAATCATCTTAATAGTGCTAAGAGTCATAAAGAATATTATCATGGTAATATGCTTATCTACAAAGTGAAATATGTTTGTTAATCTGTGTGTGAAATAAGAGGGAGAAAACTAATAAAGTTCCAAAGCACGTCTGTCATTTTTGTGCAATGACAATTGTGCTTACAGGCACAAACAAATTTCTACTTCCTTTAACAGCTCACTTGATCTACTCAGCAGCTACACAGGCAGCAAGCAGATTCTGTATTAAAAGTGTGGCCAGTGAAATCTGTCTTTCAGCTATGCATTCTTAGAAACTACATTGCTCCTTCTCAAAAACTATGCTGTTATAAACACAGCTATTTGTAAAGACAAGAAAACATTTGTCAATCCATTTCAATGTAACTTAAGAAAAAAAAATCAGTCCTTGCTTTTGAAAAAGTGAAGAAAATCAATGCCCAAAAAGCAAAGCAGAAAATCTGGAGAATAAGTTTTTCAGATGTTATTTTCTCTTCCTAAGTTTCTTTTTGAGTAATTTCAAGAAATTTATAGAGGCATTAATTTTCACCTTAGAAATTATATCAACTTACCTGAAGGACTCTTCTGGGAAGAAAATAACAATCATCTTCTACTATTATGCTGTGGGAGTTAATAATTCTCTAGGAATCATATTAATTTTTTTCCCAGATAAATCTTTGATTTCTGAATTTATTTTAGAAACCTAAAGAAATCACTGGCCTGTAGTTTATTCTAAGTGTTTGTATTAATATAAAACTTTTTACTACATAAAACCTTTTCAGATATCTGTACTGGCTTTGAGTAGAGCCACAATAAAACACTCCACTCTTGTTTTCAAAACATCATGGAAAAAATACAGTTTATGCTAAAGCACTAATCAAATCCAATGATGAAAATCATGGGGAACATTTCAGTTATTTAAGTATATTGTATTTTCTGCTAGAAGAATAAACTTTGTGACAAAAGTCAGAAAATGTCCAGGGTCTAAATGAACTTCAGCATGAACAAGAAACTGTCACAAACTTCACTGGTGTCCACTCAAAATGCAAGGAGTGCCACCTTGGGCTTGCCCTCAAAAATAAAATTGTACACATGGACTTGGGATGTCCCTCCCTTAGCAAATTGTTCTGGATCTCCACCCATAATATCTGTCTGTGGAGGAGTTTAAACCACCTAAACCTTTTGATAAAGGCAGTCTAGTGTCACTTGGAGTTTTGTTTACAAATGGGGCTCAATATTTTGCCATGTTAGTATCAATGAGTTATAAATTCATGGCCCAGCAAAACCACGTGCTCTGCATATTTAAATTATTCATTTATGTTTAAACAGCACAAGACAGTAAATACTGCTGCAAACGATCTTGCAAATAAATACAGAGTATGCCTGGGTGGAATTTAAACCTGCTAACATGCATGATTCTTTTCTCATTCGTGATGGTCAAAACCTGGCACAATTTCACTCGGATGTGATGTTTAGCAGTGGCCGAGAAAAGGCAACATCTACTATGCAAATCAAACAGCAGGAACAATTGCAAATTTCAGAAATATAAAACACACTTCTACTGCTGTAGTAAGGCTTGTCTCTCTTGACAGTAAATTATGTAACTTTTGGCTACCTTAGATTTGGTAACAATAATGGATTTAATTCCTAAATAATTGGGGAATAGCAGGGTGGATAAGTAATTAGTTTGTATTTGTTAATTGACCTGACAACCCCTACATTTTCTCATTTGATGCCTATGGCTTGAGAATCATAAAAACACAGAATCAGTGTACCAGAAAACTGACACAAGAACCTGGTTAACTGATCCTTTCACAGGCAATGGCTATGAATTAAACTGGCTTTCTGAGTAAAGCTGTTTATAAACCCACATCCCTGCAAACACAATATACTCAAACTAAATATGTACAATGCAATGGGTCTATAAAGTTTTAGCTTTAGGGATTGAGGTCTATTTTTACAAACTGAACTGAGATGCTCTTCAGTCCATGCTAATGTATATTTAATTTTGCATTCCTCCCACAAGAGCTTCTAAATGAAAAACAAAATCACACATTTTTATTTTGAATCTCCTTTACAATGTAAAGGATGTAAGAATTATCCTACATTCATTATAAAACAAACCAGAGAAAAGTGTTAGTAATTTCCCATGCAGTGACATTTCCTGTGAATAAACTATCATATTTTCTAGAGTATAGTGAACTGTCTCAAGAAAATGCAACTGGAAATATTTCCAAAGAAATTTTTTATGAAACTCTTCAGAAGGCATAAACACACTTAAAATTATATATAGAAAAAAAGAGTAGATTTGGAAATGTTTATCTAGCAGAATCTAATTTACTTGGAACAAAAGTGTGTCTTGCCATCAGGAACAATGCATGTAGGAAACTGTCTGCGTGCAGTTATTTCTGCAGACATACCTTGCTTTGACAGTGAGTAGCTTTATGATGACATTTGTGGACCAGAAATGAAAGCTCTCTCTGACTGCTTTTGAAGAGCAGAGTTTTCAGAATCAAACTGAAAGTTTGCTCAGTTTTCTTTCTTTCTTT